>DF241075.1:0-15373 GCA_000507305.1 Breviolum minutum Mf 1.05b.01
TTGCGGAAGGCCGACACCCCTATGATAGATGAAGATGTTGAAGGTCAATGGGGCGATGCCCCATCTACTAGTTCTGTTCATGCTATGACTCATTTGGGAGGCTTGCTCTTCTTGGTTCGCTCTTCTCGGCCAGATTTGGTTTTTGCAGTGAATTTTGTAGCGCGCTTTGCTTCGAAGTGGACGGTCGCCGCGGACAAACGCTTGAAAAGGATTTTCGAATATTTGGAGTCCACATTGCATTTTGGGATTCGTTGGCAAGTCCACCCGGCTTCCATCCAACATCTCATCATACAAGTTCATGTTGATGCCGATCATGGTGGTTGTTTGGAAACAGCTCGTTCCACAAGTGGTTGGAATGTATTTGTGACAGATGGCCATGGTATGTTGGCATTAGTGGATTGGGCGTCCCGTAGGTGAAGCTGAAGTGGTTGCTGGCGCTGATTGTGTGCAATCAACTTTTCCGATCGCCGCTGTACTAGAAGAGTTTGTATGTCAACAACTTCCTTTTCAGTTGTGCACCGACTCGAATTCAGCTCGAACTGCTTTTGTCAACGGGTATTCAAGAAAATTGAGGTACATCAAGAAAAATCAACGGATCTGTCTGGGTTTCGTAAGTGATTCTCTGGAACGAACCGGTGGTGAAGCAGTGAGAGTTGACAGTGGGGACAACACAGCTGATATGCACACCAAACCTTTGCCAACAATTGCTTTTACCAAACTTCGAAATGAAATGGGCGTAGTTGCAATTTGCAATGGTACAATGTAAGCATTGTCAACGAGGGGGCGTTGTGAGACTGCGTCGCTTCCAATGCTTGAATGGTGATGTGTTTTAGTACATAGTACTTACAGTGCAAATTTCGACGTGGCATGTTTCCAGAGGAACTTGTTTGATAAGACTGTGTTTCACGAATTTGTGGCTCAAGCTCAAAACGAGCGACGGTGGAAAAAAGAGCGAGGCAGTTGTAGTGTTGCTTGTTTTGCTTCTTTGACCGTAAACAAACCGTCACAAAAGTAAAAAACCACACCCCCAAATCAATTCCTGCCCTTTGGGATGCATTGAATATTGGAAATTTGTTCAGTATGCTGCACTCTTGGATGATAACCGTTGGCTGAAACGAGCATTGATGTGGAATCCTGGAGGTGGCAGGCGAGGACGATCTTTTGATTTATGGGATGCCCCTGTGACAAAATTTTGCAGGTGGCAGAACATTGGAGAGTGGCAGGTTGCAGCCCAGGACAAAGCTCTCTGGCTGCAGTACCTGCCGGATTTTGTAACATTTATGCATATGTAATGTATTTGTTAGGTCTCACCCCCTGTGCCCTAAATGGGCTGCCGCACCATGGCATACAGGAGCAAAGTCAAAAGTTGGATGAGTGGACGTCTACGTTTGCGAGTGGCCATAATGTTAAACTTAGATTTGGAGTGCCACCGAGCTCTCAGAGTCCAACGTCCAGCATTTGATTCCCAAGATTCCTCGGGTGCTACCCTGGCAGGAAATGGAAATTTGCGTTTGGTTCCGTCCATGGTGGAGTAGGAGAAAAAATAGTAAAACCAGTGATTCTGTGATTCGTTTTCGGACAAGTCCTCGCCATTTATTCGAACCCAACCAACATTTCGCGCTGCAATACGTTGAGTCGAGTCGGGATGGGCCAATTGGATCCAATTGAGCACGGTCGTGGAAAACGTAAAAAAAAATACATGTGAACACATAGCATAATATATCATAATATAATATTTCCAAAAAAAAATGAAATGTGCCCAACTACGTAAGTCATTGACCTTTACCATTCGCAAAAACCACAGGCAAGAAGTTCGGGTATGGGAGGGTGAGACGTTAAATGCACAGTTGGGACATGCAAGGAACTGGCGAACACCTTCGGAGCATGCAATTTGCAACCCAAGGGTTGGGGCAGCAACAAACCTTGCAGACATGTTGGGTCAAATTTTTGCAGGAAATCCAGACACACCGTGCCGCCCAACCAATCTGACAGAAAACCCGTGGTGAATGCATGAACTTCAATGTGCGGTGGGTCGGATGAAAATTCACAAGGGCGCTGATGAGGCAGGTTTGGTGGCAGAACTGAGGAAAAATTCCTTTGATGATTTCCAAACACACTGGGTCGGAAACCCGGCACTCCCTCCCGAGCAGCGAGGGCTCACTGTCCTCGGAGCCCCCCTTGGCACACCAGAATACCAACGACACCACCTCAGCCAAACCAGGGCCAGCCACCAAGCTCTTTTGGACGACATCCCTTGCCTGGACGACCTCCAAGAATCTTGGCTCTTGCTCCTCTACTGCGCCAGCCCACGGTGCAACTACTTGCTCCGCATGTTGCCACCAACCACCACCAGACAGTACGCCCAAGACCATGATCTTGCTGTCCTATCGTGCCTCACCACCCTTCTCGACGCAGCCAACCTGCCGGCCACCACAGTGGCTCTAGCACACCTGCCCCTCCACCTAGGAGGCCTTGGACTCACCTCTGCCACCGTCGCTGCAGCCCCGGCATATTGGGCTTCGTGGGCCGACACATTGCCCATACATTGTACCGGCAAGCGCCCGAACCAGCAACAACACTTCTCCAACAACTCCAAGCCGAACTGCCCGCCACCCCATCCATCCAAGCCCTCACCCAAGCTATGGACCAACTCCAACGCCACGGCTTCGAACCCCCCTCCTGGGCAGACCTGGTCCAAGGCAGCGCACCTCCAACACAACTGGACGCCGAACAACGGCTCCTCGGACGAGGATGGCAACGCCCAGCAGCTTTAGCATCACACCAGGCTTTCCGCACAAAACTAACTGCAAGCCTCGACCCAGCCAGCCAGGCCATGCTCCAATCACAGTCCGGCCCATATGCCAGCAGAACTTTCACGACCATCCCTTTTGGATTAGACACCACCTATCCCTCTCACCTCTTCCGTGTCCTACTCCTCCGACGCCTACGTCTCCCATTGCCTCTGTCAGCCCGCATCTGTCGGTGCCATCGCACTCTAGACCGACTAGGCGACCATCGCGCAGCATGCGCCCAGGCCGGGGTTTTACGGGGACGGGGGATCCCGTTGGAAAGGGCAGCAGCCAGAGTTTGCCGGGAAGCCGGGGCCAGGGTAACCACCAACACCCGCCTCAGCGATCTCAACCTGGACCACATCAACCGGCACGATGACAGAAGGATCGAGGTCATAGCCAATGGCCTCCCACTATGGGGGGGAGCGCAACTCGCGGTCGACACCACGTTGGTATCCCCTTTGACCTCATCCAGCCAGCCCAGAAGACGTGCCGGCCAATACGCAGGAGCAGCGCTCCAGGACGCACGCAAATCCAAGGAGCGCACATACCCAGAACTTCTCCGTTCCAGACGGTGCAGGCTCGTGGTCCTCGCTCTCGAGACAGGGGGCCGGTGGAGCCCGGAAGCAACCACTTTCCTCCGCCTCTTGGCCCAAATAAAAGCCAAAGCAGTTCCCAACATCCTCCGCAAAGCTGTCGAAGCTTCCCTCCTCTCACGCTGGTCAGCCATCCTCACACATGCGGCCCAGCATGCATTCGCGGCCAGTCTCCTGGACTTAGACTGCGCCGGCACCAGCACTCCTGATGGGGACACCCCCTCCATCAGCCAGCTTCTGTCAGAAGCGCCCCTTGCCCCCCCACCTACCAGCCGTCTCCCAGCCGAGGCTTGGATTTGGCCCAGCCCTTCATGCACATCCGGAGCCGCCGGTATAGAAATGGCATTGCCTGGAGGCTGCCCAGTAAAACAGTCATCCACTTGAGACCTTCTGCGGAAAAAAGGTGCGGGAGGAAAAAAAAAACACTTATTGCGTTTGTTCAATGATATTCTCTACGCTGGAAATTTTCCATCATGTTGGAGCAGGACGTTTTTGCAGATGCTGGCGAAGACGGCGCGGGCTCAACCAACCATCTGATTTCAGGACCATTGCAAACATCCGTTTGTTGTATAAAACATTTGCCTTCATGATTCTGGGTCGCATTGAAGCACTGCTGGAAGCACATCAGCCGGAAGAACACCACGGTTTCCGAAAACATCGGCGGATGGATGAACACTTGGTGATTGCAACATTATTTTTGGACAAGGCTTGGGACAAGGGAATTCCAGTGTGGATTGTAAGTCTAGATTTGTCAAAAGCTTTTGACAGGGCAAATTGGAATGCATTGTGGCTTGCGTTTCGTGATCATGGCGTTTCTGACCATCTGATTTGGATTTTGCAGTTGATTTATTCCAGCCAGTCGGGAGAAATGGAAGGTGAACATAGCAACAACAATCCTTTTCCCATCCACGCCGGAGTGCGACAAGGATGTGTGTTGAGCCCGCGTTTGTTTCGCAGTGTATTGCAGTGGGGAATGTCAGTTTGGAGACAAAATGCGGAAACACAGAAATGTGGTTTTGATTTTGGCGATAACATGTCATTTTTACTGGACTCCCCCTTCGCTGATGATATCCTTCTCTTTGCACGAACAGCTGCAGAAGCAATGGTTCTATTGGACGATCTGGTACACAAATTGCAAAACATCGGGTTGCAATTGAACATAGGAAAACCAGTGGTTTTACCTTCAGAGGTTCAACCGCCATCTTTCTTACATACCCACAATGGAAGTAAATTACGAGTTCTGCAACAACAGGAGGCACACAAATGGCTTGGTTGCATGATCAGTGCTGCGGGATCAAGGAACAGGCATTTCGATCCTCAACATCATCTTCAGGCTGCATCAAGGGCCTTCCACGCTAATAAGTGGATATTGTGTGACAAAGGCGTGTCCGTTTTACATAGACTCCGCTACTTCGAAACGGTTATCTCCCCAGTTGCTTACTTTGGTGCATCACACCCTGCCATTCACAAAAATGATCTTGCCAAATTGGACGTGGAATATCGTCGAATGATGCGCATGATTGTGGGCCCCCCTGCAGACACTAATTGGGCATCACCTTGGCACGAGATTTTATATGGGTGGAACAACAAAGCACAGGTGCTGTCGGACTACGCTGGATTGACACCTTGGTTTGTCACATGCGTCAAGGCAGTATGGAAGTTCGCTTCTTGTGTTGCAACCTTGCCCTCGGAACGTTGGACCCGCAGGATTCTTGACTGGAACGTCGAGGCCGAGGACCACGGAAACGAGGAAGACCTGCTTACACTTGGGCGACCGCGCTGCAAAGATATTCCATCTGCAAAGGCGGTGGCAATTGGATTGTGGAGGCTGCCGCGTATGATCATTAGATGCAGTCGCTACAGGATTTTGTGTTTTTCACGTTGTACACTAGTTGATCGGGTAAAATCCCGCATTTCATTTGCTTGCGCCCTAAAGGGGCTGCCTTCGTGCCGGCAAGTTTTGACTTTGACTTTGACTTTGATCTTGACTTTGCCAAACCAAAACAAAAAAAATAACTGTGCGCTCAGAGGCCACAGAGGTAGATGAAGTCGTCCAGATGAAGTTCCCACCAATATTAATTTTCAGCGGCGATCGGCCAGTGCTGCGAAATGAAGTACCCGTTCGTTCCAAGGATGTCAATGTGTCAGCACCACCGTCGTGTTGGCATTGGTATCAAACCAATGTGCAACATTACGGTGACCAAATCATGTAAGAGCGAAACAATTTCAGCACATGATTGTGATTGATTGTGTCAATAATAAGGTGTCGTCGGCAAAACGCAAATCCAGAGGCCACCTCAACTCTCAAAGATGGACGAGCAAGAGTCTGCAGTATATTCGTTCCAACGTTGTGTATTCATAGCAGCTGTTTTCCAAGCACCCAAACCTTTCCAACGGCAAAAGGTTTCTGCTGCGGAGTGCCACAACCGGAATGGCGCTCCACGTCTTCCAGTCTTCCGGGGTTTCAAACCAAAATTGGTGATACCCATCGAGCGTCTCGTAAACCAGCAATGTACGAGCACAAATGCCAGTTTTACTGGTCAGCTTCCAGGCTTAGGGATTGTTTTTATATTGGCCACTCTCCAAATGTGCAGAGCCCACAGGCTAAGTCCAAGCACACTGACGAATCAGGAAGGAGCTGGGGGGAGACTACGGCGGTATCGACTGCCAATTGGGCCCCACCCCAAAATGCCAAGCCGTTTACAATGACTTCGATGCGCCGATCATCGATGTGTTGGACATGTTGAAGGTTGAGGTGTTCCTTCAGCCGACGTTCACCATTTCGACCTTGCCCAATGAAATAGTGAATCAAATATGTTCGGACTAAGCACGCGTCCCTGTCGCACGCGTGTGTTGATTTGAAAACGACGGGTGTTGTCCAGTGACCACCCCGCGTTAACCAAAATATAAATCTTGAAGAATCCGTAAAATATGACTTGACACTACGTGTTCGGAAAAGGTGAACCACACGGCACCTCAGTCTGATCCATCAAATGTTTTTAACACGTGTAAGCTCAACACCCGCACGGAATGTTGGTGGCCAAAGTTTTATCCATCGAGGAACAAATTTAAGGTGCGAATATGGAAAAACCCTGGTGTTTTTCCGCAAAATTGAAATTCTGACACACTCTCCTACGAAATACTTCATCAATGAAATGTTCGAATGAATATATTTCTCGATAGAGCCAACATCAAAACGTGGTCGCATATTTGTTGTCTGAGCTATTGGAGGTTGGCACAACATATCGCCACTCTGCCGCAAGAACGTTGGATTCGACGAATTTTACGGTGGTGCCCAGCTGGAAGATATCGGACGGGTCGACCACATTTTCATTGGGAGTCGAAGCTTGAATCCTACTGCAGGTACAAGGGCTTAGGGCGGTGGATTGAGGCCGCTATGAATCGAGACGATTTGGATACACATTGCAAATCTTTCATCGAATTTTGCTGTACATAGAACAGCCGGATTTTATTTTGGACAAGATACCATGTAGAGTAGATGCCTTTTGCGCCTGCGCCCGAAAAGGGCTCGCCAATTGAGCGTGCAGGCCTGACCTGACCTGACCTGACCTCTCCTACATAGATCAGCGCTTGCAAATATCCAAAAAATCAGCGAGTTTTGAACACCATAAGCCATGATCCATGGAAACCATCGCCCATGATGGTGCTTTTTCAGGCGGCACAAATTTGCAATCATATTTTCCCACCTACTTTGTGGGCGGCCAATGCGTCTACGCACGCCTGGTTGCCAAGCCATAACCCTTTTGCCAAGGTGAAATATTGTGCCCCATTGTAGTATTGTTTCAAACACTTTTCCGACCATGATTTCGATCGGGTGTGCGAGGTGAAGCCCCGTGCGCGATCATGTCACTGCAAATGTGAAGCATTTCATGCCATGGCAATGTCCACTCCACATTGCGACGAGGCCTCACCACTGGCTCATCGGAGAAGCCGGCGATGTGCAACATCCATACTCAAATCATTGCGGTATAATGGTTCGGTGTCCTGCTGCAAAACAAGCAGTGGCAGAAATGATGCGATCAAAATATTCCAGTTTGTGAGCGATTGGAACTCTCGGGTCACAGAGGATCCACCTGTTTGCATTAAAAGTTCTTGCCGCGGCATGCGGTCGACACTCAACATCACATATTTATTGCAAAGGTGCTGCGGTATGCCACGGTCAACATGCATCCATTTGTGGTTTGATTCCCGGTCAAAGACTGATATGATACTAATATATGATCAATCCATTCGACGTCCGCAATTGCGACGGCGGTTGGGCCTGCGTTATGAGGATTTTTTTTTTTGCGGCACTTTCAACTGCAATCCCACCGCGGCCAGAGTTTCAACAAGTGTGTCTAGGACTATGCCAACAAAATCCAACAAAATTGTGATCGGTGCCAAACAGGAAAATGTCATTTGCAAACTTCAGGTCCAGCATAGTCCAGCAATGATCGCCACCATCACCCAAATCCAAACCCAAATGCTCCATTTCATCACACCAATTCGCCATCGACATTTCCGACACGGTTGCAGCGTCATAACCAGGCTGACTCCGAGTGGGCACAAGAGTGATATCAGAACCAGTGTCCAAAAACTGTCTACTACCCCCCCCCCCCCGCAAGCTTGCGAGTTAGTCTCTGTTGCTACCTCGACACCACCCCGTTCCTAAACATTTTATATCCATATGCAGCCCACATGAGATATATAGTGGGACCCTGCCGACGTTGAAAAATCCCCTCACAATGGACGTGCTACGTCAAAGCGAAGGTGCATAGCAATTGGTCTGGTGCTAATGCTGGCAAAGCCTGCGGCTCAGGGGACGGTGGTCCACCGCGAAATAAAAGCGACTGCCATGGATGCTTGCAGAATGCGGGACGTTTGTCGTCTTTTTCGCCGGGAAGAGAGTTTGACAACACCATTTCACTGTTTCACTGGTTTCTCAGGCCAACATCACGGTAACAAATTCGTGGTTGTCAAAGTGTTGTTTCCTGATCCTGGACGCATTGCCGCAATTCCATTGGGCCACCCTCAGTATCTGCACCCCACCATACCACTAAATCTAAATGTTCAAAATCAAAATGCCACCGACGACTAACATCCTTGTCGCACCCCTGCTTTTGTAGAAATCTACAACGTCTGGATCCTTCAGTCCAGAATCCGTGCCCACTTGTAGCGACGAAATCAAGCGGAACGACCCGCCGTGAATTTCCAAAGCTCGAACAAGATGCTTCCCCGTCATCAGAATGTCCGTGTAAGAGATCGACTACGGCATTTTCATGCAGTAGTCACCTCTGTTGCCACTCTTGGCCTTTGACACCGCACCCTTCATTAGCCCGACCAATTACATTGTTTTCGCATGTGGGTTGGGCATGGTTGGGCCACCTGCAAACTTCCAGTGGCATGACCCTGGCATAAAATCCATTGCACTCGCGACAAAAACGGTACAACGCTCAGGTCGAAGGGAACCGACAACCCCAGAGCCCCACAGAATCCGGTGGAAGACGAGGCCAAAAGACCCAGTTAGATCCAGGTTGTTTTATAAACAAGGCCAACGGATCAAAACAAGAACGCAACCCAGCAAACAAAGGCAAATATCCAAGATAGAGCGGATTCTTTTGAGAATTTGATCGCATTTTCAACAAGATTCCAGCAGAGCGATCGCGACCAAAGAACCAGTGGCTTGACCCCATAGTTTTGAAGAGGCAAAAACGTTGCTGGGTAAATCTTTGGAATTTAGCAACATGGCTTCTGTTTGCGCCGGGTATGACGAGATGACTCACTTGAAAAGAATAGCCTTGACGCCCGCAGGCAAGCCCTTAGGGCGAAAACATTTGTACAATACATTTTTGCACGGATTGCCACCCTTACATGTTCTCATATGTTCTCCACTAATGCCGTGAATCCAGCATTGAATTCGCTCATCATGTCCACTCATGAATCTGTATTGACCGCGTGGCCTTGCCTGTCATTGATGGTTTCGCTTGAGAACCGATATTGCATTCAACAAAGTGAGGCGGGCAGCACACAAGTTAGAAAAGGCCCGCGACAATGCGCCTGCCATACTAATGTGACTTGAACAGCCTGTCTAAAAACCTTTTAAAGTTTAGAGATTAAAGTTTAGAGGAAGGCGGTTGCAAATGCTGGGAGTGACTCGGGACGAAGCAGCGCAAACGTAGGATTTTTTGCATCATGTCTTATGATTACCGGTTTTCATTGGCGTGTCAATAGCTGTACCTTATCTTTTGGTCTGACTTCTTGTGCCGGTTAAAGTCAAGGTCAAAGCCATGACAGCCATTTGCTTGCACGGTTTCACCAGTGCAAGTTATGCAAATTGCCGAGTCTTCGTATCGGTAGGCGACTTATTACCATTAATTAAGGTTGTTTGGTAACCGTGCATTTTGCGATCCGATATGGGAGGTGGTGGAAAATCCTTGAAAACGTGTTCTTCCCGTGATATGGCTCCATACAATTTTTTGGTCGACTCGCCAACGTGCTGTGCCAAGCCAAAGGATCAGAACCCCACACGCAACAAACGCTACAAGTTCGAGATAGTTCGAGCATCCCGCACGACTGGATAGCGATTCCAGGGCTTATGATCACTGCAATCTGTCCATTAACCCATTGTGACCTGGGTGAACATTGCGAGGTTCTGCAGTAGTCATCGAATTCTGTCTGCTCAACAACTTGTGCCCTGGGCGTTAGAAGCATTGTTGGTATCAAGTCACTAGAATGTGCATACTGTATAGTTTTGCAGAACGCCTGAAGATTGGTTTCTGTGCCAAATGCAGCTGGTTGCTATCGACTGGAGTTCCTTTGACGCTCTGACGACCCTTGGAAAGAAACAATTTGAGTATCATATCTGGTTTTCGATGTGACAGCCGCCAGCCCTTGTGCTTTCATGTTGATGGGGAAGTTACTATGTATAACGGACTCTTCAGAGCTACCAAAATGATGTGAAATACAGTACCAAACAAAATGCACGGCTCACCACAACTCTGTTGTTCAATTACCATGTCCTCCATCACATATCGAATCGTGAATTCGCCGATGTTAGTTTTCTGTGCAACTATGAGTCAATGCGTGGTTTGGGGCGCGTGCTGCATGCGTTGAATGTTGTGCATTGCATTTGGAGGCCCTAAATCCCTGATTCGGGCATTTGTAAGAGCGCTTGTAACAGTGGCATGTGCCTGACAAGCCCAAGCCACGAGATCCCCTTTGTGATCCACGACATCTATGCTTTTTTGTGTTTCTTTTCATCAAGTTTCCATCTTCAAGAAACTCGCACAAGGACAAACTCATCCGCAAGCAGTCGCAGTCCCGCCACAGAAACGAACTTCCTATCCCATTCTCATGCTACAACTGATTCTGATGCTGGAAACCCGTGTTTTCCTTGCATGCCAGACTGCAATGTCGGCCAGCGTTTTTCGCGAGATTGGACTGTCTGCTGCTATCAGATTTCGAGGAATTTGTAGGATACCATGCCATCGGTTTCGGTGGTCAGATGAGGGTGGTTGACTGTCATAGTACATGAAGTCACATGCGGTAAACGGCGTGGCAATACAACATATACATGAACATACCATCGCAATCTTCCAAGATCAATCAACGACACTTACTTGTTACTTCGTTGACCTCAACTCTCAGTCTGCTAAACCGTGTGGCTCTTGGTTTTGGTCATCCCTATGGATCATTGTTGGTCATTGCGTCCGTGTCTATCTATGTTTGCGCACGCAAAGACGGCGGGATCAGCACGCTTCTCTTCGCCAACGATTGCAAGGATACGTGACCAAGGCAAGAATACCGTAGCAGGTGTTGCAGCGATTTTCTTTCTCTGTTTCCTCATTGGCAATGCCATTGCTAACCACAGAACTGAAAGAGTAGGCTCAAACGATGCAACAGTTTGCCTGAAGGTCTGAGTCATATCACTTCCTCCTGAACCTCTCTCACAGAGCTGAGTGTGAAACTTGTCGCAGTTCGTGCGAACTAAGTGCATTCGAAAATCGGCCTCTCCCAAGTGGAAGTCTTTTTTTTACACCAGGCACACTTCAAAACACACAGCATAAACTGACATGGGTTTTTCCAAGTTCTATTCTCCATATGTAGTTGAACTGCTACTATCTTTGGTGAAGGTGCCAACTGCTTGGGGAACTGCACTGTCGACTTGGACTGCACGCAGAATCGCACTGGATTCAAGTTGTGTCTCAAATAATCTATACATATATATATATATACCAATATACTAGATGTAAATGTTTAATCACTAAATATGGATATCATACAGAGAGAGAGAGAGAGAACATCAACTCAATGTTCTCAGGTGATCTCACTTGAAGGTTTGCAGCTCAGCAAGTCGAAGTGCTCTCATGGTCCCGTTTGGGATGCTCCCTCCACCACTTCGGCTTGGGCCTATGCTTAACGCATTCTCCAAGCACATCAGAAGCAATACTTCAGGGCAACACACTGCATAAAGAAAATTCAAAAAGGGAGATTCAGTTGCAAGAATATTCTCAGTCTTCAAGGAGTTCACACAAAAGAACGCAACTTCTTCAACATGCAAATTTGCCATCGAACACTTACTGGAATCAATTGGCCAGTGTTTTTTCTGCAGACACTAACTTTCTCACGCGACGCCTGAATGCTATTGGCTCTTCTGTGGCGACTTTTGTACAGAGCAGCAAGAAAACCAGCCCTGGCATGGGGGCAAAGACAATCCTGATCATTTGAAAAGGATTCTTGCAAAATAATCATAGAATACATCAAAAATCATCAAAATACCGTACCAGTACAAGCAAAGTTTGCCTCTATGCCATTTGAAGACCCACGACGAAGATCCATTTCAAATAAATTGATTACTGATTACTGTACAAACTTGTATAGTTCCTTCATTCGAGGCCCTGAAAGGAGAAAAGATTAAAAACAACTCCCTGCAAGACCACACATCGATACGTTCATTAGCATCGGCAAGCATCAAAATCATTCAAATTTTGCCTGGCCCTAAACCTCGCGCCTGTGCCTTTTCTTCCTTTGAGGGTGGTCGCCGTGTGGGCGAACTGGTCTCCCGCGAATCCTGCATTTGAATACTGGTCGAAGAATCTGAGGATTAAAAAGCTGCAGCTGCACTGGCTTCGGCAGGTGAACAAAGATCAAGACCTTTTCCAAACCAGTGGTCCATTGCAACCTTCCCAAATTGGAACTACTCAACATCATGAATAGGACTAGGAGCTTCAAAACCCTCTACACCCGGCCACAAGGGCATCCTGGCCTGGAAGGATGCACGCACCGCAATCTCGTGTCTATGGACAGCTTCCTGTTGGCCGGGGACTACCAGTGAAGAAGTGTGGACTGCCCTAGGGCCCTAGGAGTCATTTTAACAAATTCAATGAGGAAAAGGATCTTCCTTAAACTGATGACATGCCCAACTATCATCCGAAACCATTTGCACCTGCGAAGCTGTAGATCTGCCCTTGCAGCACGAACACCCGGTGGAATGGTGCGTATTTTCACAACAATGGATAAATGTTGGGAAGTTGATGGAAATCCAATCAGTATTGCTGAATGTAACCATCAACATAAAGTTAGCAATGAAACTAAAATCAAATGGTGAAACGCAAAGATCAATGAATGCATTTCCCATCCACAGATCTGGAGATTCAGTGTCACCAAACATGATTGAATCACTAGCAGGGCCACCTCATTGGAACGACGCTTTGTAGACGCTTTCTGTGCCTTGGAAAACGTTGCTGCGGACTGAGGATAGCTGGCCCAAGCAGGTTGGATGCAAGAAGCGAAGCAGCTGAATTGATTGAGAAATTTCAACGCTAGTTTGAAGTAGAGGGTCAAAAAATCCAGGAAAGACACCTACCAGTAGTTTGATTCTTACTGACGCAAACAAATGAGGACTCGGGTGAAATCTGGTGAGATGTTCTCATGTTATTGCTGCTTTCTTGCCACACTGCTTGGGTGAGTCGGCCTGCGCAGCTTTAAGCTCTTTTTCTAGGGCCTGTCCATTCCAAAGGCATTCGGGCAGAAGGGGAATGCCAGCTCTCCTAATCTTCAACCACGTCCTTTGTTGAATTGTCACGAGAGTGAGATGGGCATGGCCCCCACAGAAAAAGAACAGGATTTTGGCTCAAAGCAACATGTTTTTTTTCGAAAATTTTGACTGTCGCAGTACTGCCAAAGGGTGATTGAATGGAAGCAAGCGCTGCTAGATACGATATGTTTTGCGTGCATGTTTGACAGAACACTGCAAATATGTTCGTTTGTTTCAAGGAGGGCCAAGAAACCGTGTAAATAGCGGTGCGTTGCTCACTTTTGTTTGCAAAGTGGACTGTTGAAGAAATCCTGTTGCAAAAACAAGGGATAGCAAAAAAAATTAGGAGATTCTAAAAGTTTTATATATATCTTTATCACTTAGTAAAATGGTGTTTTCCATCCGTTTCCAATTCTCTCACCGAAACCGTTCCCTTGGTTCCGTTCCCTGGAACTCCAATCCACCTCTACCTTTGAGTGGCTCTTTTGCAGCTCTTCTGCACAGCGTCGGATCTCAACCTGCTGGGATTCTTCAAACGCCAAAGCATTGATCCCCTTTTTTGGAAAGATCCCTGGGGTATTTTCTTTGTTGTGACCGAAATGGAAAAACAATGGACTTCCCAATTTTTTTCATGTTTAGGAATCCCATGAGATTTTCAAGGCATCCTACAGTATTTCCAGTCGTGCACTGAAAATTGCAAATGTCCACGTGGATGCCCGATATCCCATGAGCGCATTTCCCACCTCCAAAATGTGTTTCTGCAAAGTTGCTGTTTCTTCTTGTCGCTTGGCATGCTCCTGATGCTGATGCAAGAATTGTTGCGCCAGGAGGGTTCTGCAAACTTGCAGGGTTTTTCACCAATTTAATCCCTTGTCTCGTGCATATTGCCCAATACTCATTGCATTCACTGCCTTTTCTTGATCCCAAGCATGGACAAGGTATGATATTAGATCATTTAGATTCATTTAGCAATGTATTAGACTGGCCGCAACTGAAATGTTTCAAACCACGGAGGTTCTCCTCCAACTCCTCTGTCCGTCTCTGGAGGTCCACCTCCGACAGTCAGGATTCTATTGGTGTTTCCTTAAATGGTGGTACACCCAAAACACCCCAAAACGATCATTTTTAGTAGGGAACCCAGGGTTGTTGGGTAGCACCATTTTAGGAAACCCCCATATGATTATATGTCTGTTCTAAAGAAGTTGCCTAAGTGAGTTTACATCGACGTCTTGAAGTGTGAGTTTGCCTACCAAGAAAACAACACATGCTTAAGTGTTTGGTCTCGAAGACCTTCCCACAATATCAAGGTTCTCCACATATTTCTTTGAGACATGATGCAATGATGAACACCTGTCACCTACAAGCTCACTCAGCTTCCCTTTTTCAACACGGTCACAACAGTTTCTTCTATGCCTAACTAATTGGGGCGCTCCAAGAAACATAGGACAGACCATGCGTCCGATGCCTTCCGGACCGAAAATTGAGCCGTCACTCACAAGGTCCAGACCCGGTCTCCAAGTCTCGGGTCCTGGGATGCTCAGCAACCAGCATCATGTTCTGTTCCCGTGCACCCTGAATTACCAAAAGACCAAGAAGCCAGAGCAAAATCAACCTCTTTGCCCTTTGCTACCTATCTTTCGAAATAGCATCTTCCTTAGGTTATTCGACCAAGTGCTATCCATCAACCACATATGGATGGCAAGCCAGTGACCCTCAACCCTCTGTCACCAGTCCCCAATCCCACAAAAAAAATACAATAAACATTCCTTCTCAAAAGTATATATATATGTACATATATATGTGTATATACATAGCTATGTAAAATGGATGAGTACCGGTCTCATGCCATCTTGTCATAAAAATGGATGCAGTCCTGTCTCATGCCATCTTGTCATAAAAATGAATGCAGTCCTGTCTCATGCCATCTTGTCAATAAAAATGGATGCATCCTG
>DF241075.1:15382-53859 GCA_000507305.1 Breviolum minutum Mf 1.05b.01
ATGAGACAGGACTGCATCCATTTTTATGACAAGATGGCATGAGACAGGACTGCATTCATTTTTATGACAAGATGGCATGAGACAGGACTGTATCCATTTTTATGACAAGATGGCATGAGACCGGTACTCATCCATTTTACATAGCTATGTATATACACATATATACACATATATATGTACATATAATACTTCTCAGAAGGAATGTTTATGTATTTTTTCACATGGAACGCCTCCATCTTATGGCGAAAAAGACGAAGAAAAGAAGACCTCAGCATTTCCCCAGCGGCATTATATATTTTGCTAAGGATCTCTAGACTCTAGATTCTAGACTAATCCAATCAAAGGACCTCCATTGTTGAGCCTGTGGTCAGTGGCAGAAAACTAAAAGTCGACAGGCACTTGGGGTCCAGTATTCCCATAAACCCATCCCAAAAGAAGCGTTTGAGGATGTTCGCACTTACCAAGCAAGCGATTTGTTGTTGTTCAAGCTGCCCCGAAATACTCTCAATCCCAACCCCATTGAACTTGAGTTTTGCACCCATCAAGACCAAAGACATTTGAAAAATCTGCAGATGCTTGGAATCGGAGAACAGCTGCCTTAAGCAGTTGGGGCAGTGGTCGAGCCAAAGATTGAACATGCTGCAGTCATGGTATGTCATGAGCACTGCAATCATAATTGCCATAATTGTCACATAGACGTAATTGTGATCAAGATATACCAGCTATATCGAACATAAAAGAAATGGGGGAGATATCATCAATTGAAGGCACGTATCTAGCTGCCAACTTGACAGCTCAGGTCACGATCGACACAAGTCCGCAGCTTACGTGATTCCTTGTGCCAACTAAACCGAGGCCGCAGGAGTCGTTGGGGTGGCAATGAAGATTGAAAGCATTACCCACAGCAGCAAAAACTCCGGCGAATCCCATCCTTTAGAGGCGGCAAAGGTACTCTTCAGCATCTCCATCTGCATCTGTCAGGATTTTGCTCTGTAGCGGCAAGTGTTTCTCCACATTTTCGCGGCCAACATAGCAGCCTGGACAAAAAAAGTGATGTGTCTGGACATTGCAATTTCCTGGAAAATCATCATCTCCCACCTGCAGCCTCGCCTAGTCGTTTCCCCATGTCGTTTCCCTTGACCCTTCCACAGCTACGACCTGTGCATGGAAACCAAGGGACTCAGAAGGAAACCATAGACACGGTCCAAGTCATAGACCGAATCCAAGTTTTCCTGTTGGGAAAAATTCACCCTAGCCACGTTTGGTCAATGAAGGGATGTGAACCATCAATTTCTGTCAAACTTTTCATTCCATGAATTTGTTGATGTTTGCTAGGAAAATTCACTCAGAAAATATTCTTGCAAGTGTGTTAAGTAATTATATAAATCTTTCTTGTCTATTGGCCTTGAATCTTCCCATATATTCATTGTTCTTCCAACAGCCATCAAAATTTTTCCCAGGCCGAAAAGTCTCAGTCATTGAAAAAATCCACATCCAAGATGCCTCATCCAGCACTTCTCCATTGACTACGCTCTCTTTCCAACAGCCTGAAGCCCAGTTTGACACACCAAGTCGAGGTGGGAATAGGAAACCTCTTCCGGCAAATGGTATCTAATCTTTTAATGTTCTCCTGTATGTGATGTTCAATTGCATGTAATTGCTGCTACAAGTGCTGTGATATATGGGATATGATTCACCCACATCAAATCTTTGGTCATTTCAGAAACATTTGAGGAAGGTCACCAAGAAGCATCGTAAACCCCGAAACAGTTTGGGAACTTTACCTTGTTCATAGTTGCATTCTTGGGATTTTCGGGAGATTTGCGTTAGAAGAATCACAAGTGGCTCGCAAACCAGGTCCGGATGGTTGAATATGCCAACCTGAATCGAGTCAAATCTAATCCGACTCACATGCTCTTACTTTCGAATTCTTTCAAACTTATCTCATCTTCCACGGTCTTTGCAACGCGCACATGAAAAGTATACAGGCAATATTGTGTAATTCCAGTCATTCCAGTATAGAAATTAATACATGAAAGAAAACAACCAACAAGACCAATCAAATCCAGCGTGGGTATGCCTGGGCAGTCTCTATAGGTTGGCCATCGTCGATCCACTGCCTGAGAAGTCGTATGAAGGATCATCCCAGCCACCTGATATGATCTTGAGGATATCTAATGGATATCTTTAGATTATGTTGACCTACAATACCGTTCTTGTATTCTGATGTATTCTGGTGATTCTCAGTCCACTTATCAGATTGCCTACACTAGAATGGTCCATCATCCTGGCCTTCCCTGTTGGAGGATGCTCTCGCAACACTCGCATAGAAACTGAGTTGTGCATCCGCCATAGCCACAGGACCATACGCTTGCCCTGGAGGCTTTGTTTAAACTCCAACACGTTCCAGTCAAGGAACTTCTGAAAACCAAAAAAAGGGATGTGAACTGAAACGACTGCGATTTTGATTGTTCCATTTCTTGGGGGGGCTGCTGCCTGATCCCGATCAGAGGACAAAACCTCGCAGCGACCGGACTCGCAGCCTGTCCATGAGGGAAGTGGGTTTCAACACATTTTGTGTCAGTCAGAATCAATGCTTCATCTTTCCCTTCATCTCACAAAAAACAAAATAGACAAGGTGGTCCAGCCCCAACTCTTGAGACAGTGTCACAAGTTTTCTACCATTTATACTACTAGTATTGTTGACAATGTTGAAATTTGTTGTTTCTTACCTTGTTCTAGTTGCGGTTTTCCCCGGCACATCCCCCCTGGCCGTCATATGCACGAAGGAAATGAGCTCGACAAAAGTCGCAGAACAGAAAGTTCTCCACGGCGTCCCGAAAGAAATTCATCGCCTTCAAAATGTCAAGGGGATCACAAATGTTCGACGATGTTTGTGTTTTTTTCATAGTTTAATACTACCGGTGAGGAATAATATATAATTAAGAAAGAACAAAAAAAAGGCGTTGCGAAACTGATCATGCGAAAAAAAGATGATGTTAGTACTACTATGTATCTCTCTATAATTAACTGTTGTTGTTGTTGTTGTTGTTGTTGCTGTTGTTGCTATTGTTGCTATTGTTGTTGTCGTCGATGTTGTTCTTGTTGTTCTTGTTGTCAATTGCTATTGCTATCTTCCTCATCAACAAAAGTCAGCTTGATACATCTTGATACGAACCCATTTCATTTTATTTCACATGCCAAAAATTGAAGGTGCACTGCCAAGATCACCATGGCCGGCAGGCCGAATTGGGGGAAATTGCGGAGGGCGAGAAGACATTGCATATGAACACGATATCCAACTGAGCTGGCACAGTTGTTGGTTCAAGGTAGTCTCTAAAACATGTCAAACAACACAGCCTTTGCGGTTGAAAAATACCACACAGACTTTGAACATCTTTGAACGAAAACACGCTGATTCAGCTCTTCACAAAAAAAAGGAACAGCCCTCGAACGCCATGAACTAGTAGATGCAAAACGGGATGATATGGGTGTTTCCAAAAATAGGGGTACCCCAAAATGAATGGTGAAAATAATGGAAAGCCCTATTAAATGGATGATTTGGGGGTACCCCTATTTTCGGAAACATCCATATCAAGTTGTATACCATCTGTTTCTTTGGACACACAATCATGGCACCTCCGCAGGTGTCGGAGGTCTTTCCCACTGAAGTGCCATGGAGACTTTTTGTGGCACAAGGCGCCCATGCTCAGCTTCCTTGACAAAGTCACCCAGGAGAAACCAAACCAGAAAGGATTGATTGGAAGGGCCGTAAACCTCCACTTTGAGGCATTCCGGAATTCCTATGTAATATTTCGATCCCTGGGCCCTATCAACATACATGTGCTTTACAAGAGGGCTGTCCAACTCTCATAGATTCCCAATGTGTAGAGCAGCAAACCAATTTAAAAAAAAAAACACACATGCATCTGCTTCTCATGCAGTTCTTCAATAGGAATTGCAAAAAAAAAAACTGATCATCAAAACATCTCAAAACCTTTGACCAAATTCATGGAACCGTCATCTTACAGCCAGGCTGCAGCAGCAACAGAACCAGCAATGACATGAAAGAGTTGCCAGACCTTGGTCCAAAGGAGCCACTTTTCCAAGGGGCGATTTTTGATATCTAAATCCTTGGCGATTTCCTTCGATGTTTTTTGGTGTATATCTTTTCTGATCGATTTTTCGAATGTCTATTCTTACATATTTGTATCCTTGGATCCTGTAAACAATTTTTTACAATATGTACGAGTATTAATATACTTGATACCAAGTCTCAAGGATTCTGTTGTCATAGTGAATCATTGGAAATTCTCTAGAATGTTCTACCATCATTTCAATTTTGGACCTTGAGGTTTCAGGAATTTTCATTCACTGGTGAGATGCTGTGTTTCAAACACTTCAGCATTTCATATCTTGCCCTTGTCACGGTTGATCTGAAACGTCTAAAGGTTGCATGTATGTTTGACTGCTGCTTTTGTATAGTATTGTTTTGAAAGATAAAATTCAAAAATTTGAGCGGCAAGCGCAGGGTCAAAAGCTGGGAACAACTTGGGTCTTGTAGACATCTAACTTAAGAGATGTTAAAAGACAGTAATTTATACGCACAAAATCACACCAGTTTCAGCTACACACAGGATCTTGCTACCTGTGAAAAATGCAGGTTTGGAATCTTCAATCTGACCTTTTGAATGCCATGCCACGGAGCAGGTCTCATCCTTGCAAAAGATGTGTTCCCTCCTGTAGCCCAGCGTCGCAGGGCTAAACACATTAATAACAAGAATGGATTGTCTACTTAGATCTACTTATCGCGGTACTCCTTCCCAGTGATCCTTCCATTTAAAGGCGGCAAAAGGAAGCTGAGAAAACTGATAGAAAGCAGGATTCAGAAACACTCTGTTACAATATCCATCAAAAATCCCCAAAATCAGTCCCAGTTCCGAGTGGATCCTCACTTGTCGGTCCCAATGGTATGGCAACCGTGCCTTGCAAAGAGTCCACTCCATTGCAACACCTCTGCGTGCACTGCCTCACCACTGCTGCCAGCACTCTCGAGGCGATGGACCTCCAGTTCCAACAGGTTCTTCTGAGACCCTTCCACATCCCCTAAACGCAGTAATGTGTTTTATCTGCGGTGTTTCTGCAAAACTGCACTGATCTTTTATCTTTTGTTGTTTTGTGCTGGTGTATTCGTGTATTGTTGTTTGTGTGTTTGTCCGTTTTGTGTATGTGTGGGTTTGAGTGTTCGTGAAATTGCATGTTTGTGCGTTTGCATGTTGGCGTTCTGCAAGCCTTTGTACGTTCGACTTTGTGCCTATATGACTTCTCAAGCGTGTGTGGTTGTCATTCTATATCACTGACATTCACGTCTTTCTTGGCCGATCTTTCTTGGTGCCCCAACCAGCTGCGCAAAGAGGTCACAGTCTTGGAGGCAATTCTTTGCTACGAAGGTGGCCACCCGGAGTACTGCAGCATGAGCTCCAGGGTTCATGTCGTTGTAACCTGGGTGAATGGATCTTGGCCACGGATTGCCACCCGAAATCAAGAGGCATCCTATGGTGCTCCCTGGGTTTTATTCATTCCCAGGCAAAGGTTCTGGTGCTTCTAGCATGAAAAACTCAACTCCAAATGTCTCCTTGAGATTGTGAAATGGCTGGAGATTGAGAAGCTATGTTCCTTTGCCTACCACTATGACATATCCAATTCTGATTGCCCAAAACTGCCACATCTCACTTGTGCCAGCCCAGGTGCTGTTAAGCAAAGCAATTAGACCCAAGCGAGCCTCTACAAATCGATCATCATCTGGACGCCAATCCCAAGACCATCCTGACAGGACAAAAATCCAGAAAGAACATCTGCCGACTCCTTCCGCTTTCTGCCGACTCCTCCAGCGCTTGGAGCTTTGGTCCAGTTACAAACTCAGTTTACTCAGAAAAAAATGGTTTTCAATTCTACTGTTTGGCAACCCCAACCCCATGGTTTTTCCAGTTTTTCCAGGTCCTGGACGTCCAGGTGGCGAGCCGGGAGCAAGGAAATCTGCATGTTCAAAGTCAGCACCTGCTTCAAGACAGCCAAGACCAACCCTCTTTAAACCGAAAGAAAAACGACATTTCCCCATGCAGCCATGCAAGCCTCGTTCCGCCCCATGCGGATGCAGTGCTGGCAGATGATGATCGCCTAACCAATGCAGGATATCTGCGGCTGACTTGGCATTTCCCTCCTTAGGCAGCAAGGTGCAAAGCATATGGGGGCATCAACAAAAAAAACTCTCATTCTAGAGCACGTAGGCTTTCTCTCCAACCCTGTTCTTCTAGGAATCCCTGTATCAACGTCATCAAAAGATATCAAAACCTATCAAGCTACAGGAACTATGCTGCATAAAAATCACCATCCATTGCAGTCCTTGTCAGAGTGCGACACATCATAGACTTTGACAGCAGATCCATCCTCATTGGCCTGCCACCGGAGGCACGGCGACAAGACACCGTATTTCATATGGCCAATGTTTGGCTCTCAAGTAAAAGTACAGTGATTATATGTGATTATGACAAGTCGGACACATCCAATAGCGGAGTCAATAGGCAGACTTCCGCTCACGGCGTCGTTTTCACATTTTCATGTTATATAATGCAACAAATCTCATCAAATGTCAAGTCGATCAGGCTGCAAGTGCGTTTCCGGCCCAGACAGTCTGGCAACTCATGTGATTCTATCTGCGGAACTAGGAGAACTGCATTCGAAAACGGCAGTGCCTGGAACACTTGAATGGTGGGATATCTGTAGATCTGCATAGCACCACAGGCCTTTCGATTCTCCTAGACGAGCTACGAGTACAACACATTTCTAGGTCTTTGCACCAACTGTGAGTTGACCTTTATAACCAATTTGTCAACAACTTCAAAGTATGACCTTCACGCTGTTTAAAACTTGTCCAACCAATCAAACAGTTGAATCTATTGGACTATGCAACGGCAATTTGAGAAACTGTCCTCTGCTGCGCAGTTGCATGCAGCCACGTGAAGAGATGAGCTGCTTCCCTGATATGCACCAGCTATTTGCCGGAAGACTGGAGCAAAGTACCAGCAGTGTGGGCAGCTTGAATGGTAGTACCTGAGCACCCGTTGTTTTTGGACGCGCCATGAAGTTGTACATCTCTCATCGTCTTCTTTGAATTTAGAATACTAGGCTTTTTGATACACAAAAAACTTGCAAAATGGTCTTCTAGACTTCTATCAGAAGTGTGCAATCATCACTTGGGTCACTGGGGTCCTAATCTTGGTGGAACATAGCCCACAAAAACATGAATAAAACAAAATTCAAAGGATAGGAATTTTCAGACTCTGCCGGGCAACTCCACTAGCCAAGGCTTCGAACCAATCTTCCCAGAGAGATCACAAGTCTTTCCTGTTAGCAAATGAACAGGTCCGCCTGGAGCATACAAAGACTTTTGGCCTCAGGCTGATGAGTCAAGGGTCATCCCGGGATGGAAGTCGACGAAGCAGTTGCACCCAAGTTGTTTTTTTTCGAAGCCTTTGCGTGGATGTGTCAAAGAGATGATTACAAGAAATCGACCAGTAGCATTTAGAAGGAAAGAAATGCTGCTAGTCGCCACAGAGGCTGGGAATATGTGTGTCTGTATATATGTAATGTGTATATACATAGTACATACATATACACACAATAATTCTTGGCATGGTCAAAGAAAAATTGTATGTAATCAAAGAATCAACAGCTTTGAGATCTCAAAAACAACCTTTCCAACCTTTCAAAAGGCCTTCGTTGTCGTAGATGGTTGGTCTTGGACTCCAGTCTACCTGCTCCCAGCAAATCCACGCAACAAGTCTGTAACAGTTGAAATTTCCATAGTTTATTATTCAGAATCGTTGGACTCCTTTGATAAGAATCCTACAGGTCCTAGAAGTCTGAGAATCAAACCATAGAAAATTCCATATCCATAGCCTTTTTGGGGTTTTGAACTAAGAGCATCTACTCTAACTGTAAAATATCAAGTATCATGACTCTTCAAATGAGTTTATTCGCCTCATCAGCTCCACCAATTGCCACTAGAAATGGCAGCAGCCGTCCAAAGCACACAGCCATGGCGGCAAGATACGAAGGACAGAAGTACAGATTGCAAAAACACACAACTAAGGCGGTTTTTAGGCCGAAAAGGCTGGCTTTATGTAGTCACCTAAGATTCTCATACTTTCTCAGATTGCCGGAATCTTTGCAACGCCCATAGGGTTGAAGGATGATTTTCTTTAAGCTTCAAGCTCAAATGTAGATCTTGTATCTCCCTATCCTTTTCAAAAGGCTGCAGGAACATGTCAGCGCCTGGTTTTAATGAAAGGGTTCCTGGCCCATCCAAAAAAGAAACTTGTGAATCGCAGGGTCCGCAAGAGTCTCTGCACAAAAGGAACCAAACAGAACCTGTTAAAGACAAGTGTGGAAAAAATGCGCTGTGACCTGGAAACACACCAAAAAACTCCTTTTCAAGCATATTCCATACACCTCTTTTACATACCTACCAATCTACCGCAAGAGCCTCGCGCGCTTCGAGTTCTACAAGTTTCTCCTGGAGAGACTCCTGAGCCAAAACACCAAGCTTCGAATGTTCCTAGGACTCCTTGTTGCTTGACCTTGTTTTGAAAGCATGCACCCTTGGGGTCTTTTGTCTCGCCTGGTTGAGGGACTTGAGCTGCTTCAGCTCACGCCTGGCCGGGAAATTCCAAAACGCACAAGCTTTGCTGAGATGTAATCAACGAAGCAAATCAACGTCAAACCTGCTACCACCAAACTACGCAACCCTAAACAGATGGCTTTAAAACATTTTTGTTGTTTATTGACCACTGAGATAACAATCACTCAAAGCGGCTGCCAACAAGCCAACATGCCTCGTTCGAGCCAGTTCCTCTCGCAGTCTTCGGCTCACCTGTTTCGGTCCAAGCAATGCAGCATGTTGTTCTGAGTCAACCATACCAAGGTACAAACATTGAACATCTAAAAGATCAAGACATCTGGAAACACACACATTCCATACCACAAAAACCCACCACCACCATGTCCCTTACGAAAATCTACCACAATCTCGCCTCCTCTTGAGCTTCCAAACGACCTTGAGAGTCCTACAACAAGCGTTTTTTTTTTTCGGAGGAAACGCCAAAAATCTCCAGCTTCAACGGGATTCTGATCCTACAGCTCTTGGATTTTGAATGATTTTGACAGTTAGAAAAAAAATCCCCCTGTTTCATCTTGTTGAATCAACATCTTCGAATCTTAGATTTCTCATTTTCTGCTCCTCCTGGATCTGAGGGTCCAAACCTCAACATATGAGCCAACAATTGAGATTTGTTGAGATGGGATTAGATTCACTAGTATCCTAATTAGATTCAATGAGGACATACTCAATAATTCTTCGCAAACAAATCATTTGAGATTCCTTCGATCGGGAAAATGTCGGGCAGGTTTTGAGTTTCTTTTTTAGGTGAGATGATTTTTGTTGATTCAACTCTAATCTTTCACTTTATCCTCACTTCCTTCGCTTCCATCCCTTGAATCTTTGCCATCCTTCATGGGCATCACTTAATATCAACCCTTGGCTCCAGACTGAGATCTCCGCTGAGCTCGCTTGCAACCTGAAGCCGTGGGATGGACTGTTGTCCTATGGCTGAGTCCTCAATGTGACATGTCCATGTGTGCTTCTGTTGCACCGTCTTCCAATCACCTTGAAAAACCCCATCTAAAGGTAGAACATCATGAAAACGTCATGAAATCATGTGATCTTAAGGTCTTTAGCTCCAGGAACTCCCTCTGTGCCTGAGGAGGAAGGCCAAATTCCCCACCATTTCGGTCTACCATCCTGGGCCGCAGCTTGACCAATCTGCTACCAAGCACCTTTGAATTCTTCCAACATCCCACCCTTTGACTTCCTTCAAAAAATTGTGATTGACAGCAATTGGAGTTTTTAATTGACTTGTTCTGAATACTCATGCCACAAGGTTGTTAAAAAGCAGGAGGAGTTTTCTGGGAAAAGATCCCCTGCAACTCGGGGATGACAGCTATGACAGCTGAGTTCGGAATTTGACTCCAGCAGAACTGCCTCAGCCTCCGGTAAGTCTTTGATTCAGTAAAATTCAACCAAAGAACTGCACTGAGAAGAGGATGTCATCAGGTGTCAAGGAATTAAAGCCTGCAAATAATATTGGAAAAGTTCAGGGCATGTCCCATCCCTTGAGCATCCCAACGCACAAAGATTCATGATTACCTGTGTCGCTGAATCCTGCATCCATGCAGTGTCAATTTCTAAGCTGTCCAAGATTCAAACAACCAGGGCCTTTCAAATGAGTGCTATTCTGATATGGACAACACGGAACAACACACTTTTTTCCCATCTGCATACATTCATTGCCTTGATGCAAGTCCGACAGTGGTGTACCAGGAAGGGTTTGGGCAAAACTGCCGAACAAAGTTGAATCCAATGTATAATAGAAATATCAAATGTCTTGACAAACACATGGTCAGGTCGATTCACCGGCCAAACATCGTCCTTCGCAGGGCTTCTGCCTTCACTCAGGTGTTCAAAGACTCTGATGCCGCATCAATGTTTTAAACTTTAGGATTCCAAACCCATTCAATTGGACCTTGGATCATCTCGAATCCACTTGGTAGGAAAGTCTGACATTCACCGTTCAACGTGCCTGGCATGAAACCACTAAAGGCCTCGCCAGTGCTGGCCTGGACAACGAGATGTGACAACCGCATTTTGGGATGTTCCATATCCACATTTCCAGTGATGACTAACTTAGAGACTTAGAACATCTTAGAACAGGAGGTTGGAGGTTGCATGTCTCCATGCACATTTCCATGCTCATGACTCAAATATACATCATCACATATTCCACCTGCGTTGCAGCTCCAGGGCTGGAGTTGTAGCCGGTAGAGCCATCACTGTCACGCCATCCATCACCATCCTCCTCCAAGTGACCGTCAAGGCAACTGGAGGGGGGTTAGATTGTTGATTATTTGTTGATTTTTTTTCCGCATCTCATGTGACTACGAAATTGGGCGCCAAACTGGTGCTGGAGTCACGGGAGTTACAGTAGCAACACAGCGGAACAGCTGGCCACTTCACAAATCAATACCAAGCACCACTTCCAAGGGAGCTAGGCTCACAAACACATGGGTGATGTATGTCTCTAATTTCATATCATTCAGAATTTAAGCCAATTTGTAGATTTTCTTAAAACAGCTATTTGGTCTTGGAGAGTTCATTTCTATCTTCACAGCGCCCACAGCAACGACTCCGGACCGATCTTCAGAACTCCTTTGACCTTTCTGGCTCCATTCGTGGCCTCGTACACCGACGTATGTTGTGGACAAGTTGACAAATCGATAGCTTTCTGGTCGTCCCAAAAAAAACAACACAAGTGTTGGAAAGTGCAACTGTCAAAAGTGCCTAAAAAAATAAATAGCCAGTAACAAATTGCGCAAAGTGGTCATAGCTGTCGTTTTACAACCAATGCGTCTGTTGCCCCATTTACATCCATATCATGCCATATCCAACTCAGGAGCCCCACCGTGACCCTCACATGGAGCACACTGACTTGAGCCAAGGCGAGCAAGGCGACAAGCACTAACAAACCATATGGCTCCTGGCTTAGAGTCATTGTCACTTCATATTCACCAAATCAGTCCTGAGTCCATCTCAGTTGCGGCAGCCATGGAGGAGTCTCTTCAATGAATCTACTATGATTTGAAAATCCTCTATCCTCACTTGACCTTGTTTGAGCACATCTTTTTTGCATTCACATTCCATGAGCTTGGATAGATCTTGATCCGCTTGGGAAAATCCATCTCTGCCTGGTCCGAGGCAACAAATTCAAGCACAAACCAATTAAAACTGCGTGCTCCAGAGGGCATTTTTGGAAATCAAGACCTTATCATAAGGCCCTCAAAACAACAAACACATATGGGTGTTTCCTTAATGGTGGTACCCCCATTTCACACCCCAAGTCATGATCATTTTTCGTAGGAAAACCCATGGTTGAGGGGGAAACCCACCATTTTAGGAAACAACCATATAAAAAAAAAGATAAATTTGCCGAACAATCATTCAGGGTACCAAAATTCGATAGTTGATGACACGAAAAGGCCTCACATCTCAGCCTCATGCACCCCAGCCTTGGAAGCAACGAATCTGAAGGGAAGGGAAAAAAAATCCCATTCGACTTGTAGGAATTGCGACCCGCAACACAAAACCAATGTAGATTCTAGATGCAAATATACAAATATATACATAATATATAATATCACATATATAATCAATAAATAAATGTAAAGATTGTAAAATTGGCCTTGAAAGAAGTATCTAGACTGCATAGAAAAAAAACTGCCCTCTTTCACTGCTGTTTAGGTGATCCATTTCCCCCAGAGTCAGTAGCGCTTGTTGGATCCTGAGAAGTGTCTCAGCTGGGTGTCCACACATCCCCAATGACAAGGTCAATGGCCTTGAGAGCTACCTATCACCGATGATGAGCGGTCGCTGCAGACTATCTTTGGTCTCAACGTATTCTCTGGACAGGTACACCAAGGTGTGCGTTTCATGGCACTAATTCATGAGATATTGTGATCATTGCCTTTTTTCGCCAAAGCAGAGAATATCAATAAAAAGTGAAATCACTTGAACAGATTCCTGACCTGCTAAGGTACATCGATCTGTGAGTTGGAAAAAATACTTCGCAGCATCTGCCCGAAGCAGCATCAAGCACAACAACTGTTCCGTTCACTAAGCCTGGCAGGAACCGGCCACTGGCAGGCCTGGCCAGGTCTGTCTCGTACATCGGAAAAAAACATATTGACAATTTTGTGTGAGAAAAACTCACAAATATACCTGAAATATGCTGCAATCAACATCTGCAGAAATACTAGCTTGGTCTTTTTGTAGTCTCTGTGTATGACAGCATGTACTCCCAAACCTCCAACTGACAGTTCCATACATTTCCCAAAACTTCCAAATCTTTGAGGTATTTATCTTCATATGCGATAGCAAGCAGATTCAAACCTTCAAATCTTTGAATTTTCAACGACAACGGCACACCTCTTTTTGCCATTTGCAGCTCCAAACGTCCCTGGCTCAGCTCCAAACGCCGTGTTGCTGCCTGAAGCCTGCAAAAAGGATATGCAATTTTTGAAAGTCAAAAACTGATAGGTATCCTGAGATCCAACTTGAGGATTTAAGACATGCGTACCAAGATTCCACTGTTGACCCAAGGCAAGGGTGTTTTCGTTCACCGTATGGGACAGGATCAACACGCAGGAACCACTGGCCAGTCTGCCTGAAACATGGAACAACAGCGGTGAATGGCGGAAGACAACACGGGTTTTTAAGCTCTCACGTGAACTTAAACTGTCTCTTCCTGGTATACACATCAATCACGTCTTTTTTGATCCCTTCAACCTCGAGGTATTGCCAGTTGCCGCAAAGAACGCCAAGCCCAAGCAAGCCGCCACCTGGCGGCTGACAAATTGGAGTCAGGCATACCGGCATACCGTGTTGAAGCCTGAACAAAACACGATAGGAAGATTGGAAAACTGTAAAAGGTGATTTTGAACCATTCCATTCCAAACCTGTGCGCCCAGCTGGTTGCTGAGGTGAAGGGTGAGAGCAATGAGCTAAGGCCATCAACGACAACCTTAACACGCGGGCTTTGACAGTAGAAATAGATGGATCGGTGGATGATCACACTGTCAATTTGAAACCAGTCACCAGCCTGACTTAAGAGTGTCTAGAGGTGGCCTATCAATTATGGTGCCGTATGAAATTTCTAGTGAGGTCAGGTCAGGTCGTCATAGTTTTCACAAATGGTCAAGTTGATGGTCTGAGAACAACCTCTGAAAAGACCAATAAATACAGTGATACAGGAAACTGGCACAGTTGTTTTGCATTTCTGATGCTCTCCCATGCTTGTGTGGCAAGGCCATAAGTCACACTGAGCTTTTGTGGCTCATGCGTTCAATGTTCAAGCTGTGATCAAATTGCACAGCACTGATGCTAGGTATGCTTAAGACTCCTAAGGTCGAACGGTGTGACGAGCTGATCAAAGAAGCTTCAAAAGGAGGACCAAAAGTCCAGGCTACTCAGGCTGCGTCACAATAGGCTTACAATGGCTTGCGTGCCTCAAAGGTAGCTTTCAATCCAGGCTTTTTGTCAATCAAATAGACATGTCCATTAAGTACAACTTCCGGATCTGCACACCACGCTTCGATCTGTTCGGCCACCTCTTCAAGACTTGCCCAACTACTCACATCAGCATCTGGCATCGCTTCACGATTTTGCACGGTGTCCAAGATCTGTGGTGCCAAACCAATCGTCTTGGCAGATTGAGACTCTGCTAAGGACCGAACCAGGTGGTGCACAGCCACCTTAGCTGTTCCATAAGGCAAGCTCCAGGCAGTGGGTGACCATGCAGCTGCTGCACCTGGTAAGATCAACAGACCTTCCTTTTTAAGCATCTGTGACGAGACATAGGATGCTACAATGGAGGAATAAAGTGAAGATTCCACCATGGCAATGGTGGTGGCAAGTAGTGCGGGATCCTCTGCACTGCCCATTGCGAAACCACCTGCTAGGTTCACAACCGCATCCAAGCGCCCATTGTCTCCCAATTGATCTCTCAAAAACTTCACCAAATGCTGTCCTCGCGCCAAAGTCAAGAGGTTTTGGGATGCTGTGATTCACCTTCTTTGGATTTGATCAACTGATATCAAATCCTAGTTTTGAAGATGATTCATGTCTCTTACTCCCCATTTCCTACAACGAACCTTTGAAGCTAAAAAAGGCCTCCAGTCCGTCCTTGCTGGGACTTCTCAGGCCCTTGGGATGGCATCTGGCAGAATGTCAAGCCAGCTGCATTCGGGCAGATCACATCCTTGCAGCTCGGCGTCATTGAGAATTAGTGACTATTTACCAAACTGAATCATTGGAATAGTGAAAATATGTGAAAAGATCCAAATCTTGTTTTCGTCAAATGAGTTTAAAAAGATTCAATAAGATTGAACCGTCTAGAGTCTGCACCCATGGTATACCAATGGTTCCCTTCCATGAACTTTTCACAAGCTCGACGGCCAAGCTGGCCCGCAGCCCCCATGATCAAGACGTTCTTGCGAGCAGCCATAGCACCAAGGCGCTAAATAGCTAAAGCGCCCGAAGGACAAGTTTGCAAAAACTGGAAGTTGTTGCAGATGGATTCAAGTCCCACCATGTCCCTGCAAAATATTGGACTGGCTCCCCTGTTTTACCTGTACATCGAATTCCCTGTGCCAAATGGTTTTGGCTTGTTTTGCTTGTAATAATTGGTTACACAAAATGTCTACTCAGGTCCTTCAATTTTCATAACATGACACCATGGAGTATGGTATGATTTCTTGTGGTATGATCGGTTCTGACTCTATGCGCAGTGCTACTTGAGACTTGCAGCCATAATAGAATGCAATGCATGAGTATATCAGTGTCATTGTAGGGAGTTTTTCTTCTTGCACTACATCAAAACGTTCTGCCATGCTGTATTATGGTGATCAAAGGTGAAAGTATCTCATAGATATCTATGTATGCATGCATCCATCTATCTGTCCACATCTATGTATGTATGTATGTATGTATGTATGTATGTATGTATGTATGTATGTATGTATGTATGTATGTATGTATGTATGTATGTATGTATGTAGGTATGTATGTATGTATGTATGTATGTATGTATGTATGCTCTTGTATATTGTCGGTCTCATCAGGTGTGCATACTATATACACAAACATACTCTGAAAATAGATGTACAGGTCTAAGCACCTATGAATGGCAGCTGCATTGTACATCGCGTACCCATGGTTTTTGATTTTCAAGGGGATGCAGTTTTTAAAAAGTATCAAATGAAAAGCACTGAGTGTCTGGCCAATGGCTGGGAGGTCTTTTGCGAGAAGGTCTCTCCAAAGCGAAGAATAATTTTTGCAAAGTCCTTCACGAGACACATGGGAGATGGCAGTAAAGCGGGTCAACATGCAGACCATCACAAACAAGGGTGGAAAGGAACCATTGTGAGTTTTCCAATGAAAAGCAAAAAGCCTACAAGCTCAATTGCTTCCAAGTTGCATGTTCAAAACGTTTAAAATCGCAATTCTTACCCCTTTCCTCTTACAGCTTTTCATTGCCAGCAATTCAACCAAGAGTCTGCAAAATCTGTCGCTTGGTAGATATGCAGTTGTTCGAAGGCTGCAAGGTCCATCTGCGTCGCATGAAGATGTTCAAATCAATTCAACGGTGTCACACCCAGCTTTTCTCCGGCAAAGCACCCCTTAGAAGCGATCGAAATACTCCATGTATAATATGTATATATATATATACATGTGTATATTTAAATATATATATATATTTATAAATACATACATAACATATATATAATTGTTATACGACTGTTTGCCATTTTTTTGTCTGTCTCTATCCGCGGTCCCCTCTGCCCATCCTGAGACGCATGCGCCGAGCAAAAACAAGAGTTAGAGATTCCGTAAAACGCGTAATGCATTCTGAAAGGGACTTTCCAAGGCCTTTTGGCTCGAACCTGATGCCAGCTGGCACTGTTTCCAGACCGTTTTGGCTCAAACGAATCCTTCTCTCCCAGCGTCCTCACTCGCCCGTTGCGGCACAGCAGCAGCAACAGCAACAACAACAACAACAACAACAACAGCAGCAGCAGCAGCAGCAGCAGCAATAGCAAATGGGAAACAATTTCGCAGCACTGCCGGCTGATGCGTCGGCTACTGAATTTGTAGAGGGCAACCCGGGTATCACACACCTCTTTCTGAAACAACCAAGGGTCGGGGTTTCGAGCACGTCATAGGTGTCTGGCTGGAATTTACAAAGTCATCTTTATCGAAGGGAAAATGTACAATGTACAAGCAATGACAGATCCTTTTGGCCTTCCGGCTGATTGCAATGGTCTGCAGTCGCTCAGCCAGTGTTACTGGGTGGTCCTCCACAGACAGGGCTTATCTTGGACGCCAAATTCGTGGAAGAATGTTAGCAAGACTAGATACCCTAGATACCCTAGATACTATGAAAAGCAGCTTGAACGAGCATACGCGTAGAAGTAGATTGCCAAATTGCACTTGGAAATGATACAATCCACTTCCATCAGTCAGCCTTTTGGGGCATGCAAACGTCATGCGTGTGAGACCGTAAGGATTCTCAGTGGACCGACTTTAGGAATGTTGATTCTGATCATCATTGCTACTGCCTACCCACAGCCATGTACCCTCTCCCAGACCTTCACGGTCACGAAGAGCACCGGACGTGAGTCTTGCGCAGCACACGCAGCCACTGTCAGGCCCAGCTGAGTTTTGCCTGTGGCAGGGCCACCATAGACCTCGCAAAGCTCCCCAGCGCGTAGCCCCAAGATCTGCCCAAGGCGCCCTAGACCAACAGGCAGCAGGACCTGGAGATGGGAAATCATGTGAAGATTGCTGCATGCACTGCATCTTCATGGGTGTTCTGGCCCCCAATCATGGCAATCTTTTTAGTGTTGCTGTTCATGATTCCGTGGTACAGGCTGTGTTTCTTCTCCATGCTATTTTGCAGAGAAATTTGCGCGTTCGATGTTCCATGCGTTTTTCATGGTTTTCATGATATTGTCTCACAACTAGCTCTGCGTATACTGCCAAAAGCCTTACTCTTTTCCACGAACAAGGGCCACCATGACGAAGACTTTGGAGGCACGTATTTAATAAACATATCAATTATAAATGTAGTTATATTACAAGTATATAAGACTTTTTGCACTGTGTACTTCGCTTGGAAGTCAAACGGCCAAACGGCAGTTCTCAAATGGGTCAGCGTGGAGGTTCAGTGTTTGGGATCATGATAAAACCACACTACTGTGTTTGCTTCAACATCAAACAGAGTGTGCTTGAGTTTCCAAAGCATGCCTTCACGGTATGTGTATGTTGTAGGTGTAAGTATGACCATGTGGCAAAGTCAGGATATTCTACAATGAAAAGAACATAAATACACATAAAGTTTATACAATGAGGCTCAACCATAAATATATTATGTCAATATTTGTGGGCATCTGTATCATATATTCTGTTTCAGTAATTAGTTTCGGATAAGGGATAGACATCTCAATTCTCCGTCTCCAACGGCCTGGGGCATAGGTCCACCTTCCTGGCACATCTGGTGCATAAACCATGCCCACATCTAAAGGGGGACACGAGATGGCTCATTTGGATGGCTTTTAAACCTTCAAAAAGCTGAAAAAAAAATAATGTGTATTGCACCAAAACTTCATGATAGATGGGATCAAATTGATCCAAAACCATACAGAAGCCAAAAGCTTCAAGTCTCGAAAGCACATGCTTCCACTACGAGTTCAAAGGGCAATAGGAGCGATCCAAAAAGAAACCTTGCGGCCTCTGAAAAGAGCAATTGCTCCGCAGTCATAGGCTGAAGCTTAGTAGACGCCTTGTTCCCATGTTTCAGGTGGAACATGCTGTTTGATTCCAGCTGAAATCTTGAACGGAAGATGGCCGGTGATGTGGTTGGCTACCTCCAAAATGATCAAAGATGTATACACGTTTCAGAGTCTTGGATGGCTATGTATTTGCAAAAAAAACAAAATATGACATGCAGTATGCCGCTTTTCCCTTATTGATTCGACCCGTATCAAGCACAATCCTAGGCCCATTTGAAGGGTTGAGCGGAAAGATTGTCATTGCGAGAGTTGACTGTACCAGTGCTTCTGCTTTTAGATAGCATTGAGCATTGAAGTGTTGTTGCTTTGCATTTTATAAAGATAATAAAATAAGAGACCCCAATGCAAAGACTTTCATCGACACTTGTGCTGTGTTTACACGTGGCCTCCGCAGCCAGCATGCGCTCGCAGGCATCCCAACTCGTGGCCAAAGCATCCATGTCGAACTAATCCCGTAAGGCCTTGATGATTCCGTTTGAAGGGTCAGTACGAAAGTTCGGGAAAATGAGCCACTTGTCTGCTACCAAATCCTTGGATCACAAGACCTCCATCTTCGATGATGCCATGGAAAATCCTCACTGTTCTGAAATCACAATTATTCCGGACGTTGCTTGATCCAGGAAAAAAGCAACCAAAATGGAGATGGTGGGACTGGGGTGGAAATACGGACTCGAATCTGGTTGCAATGACTGCTGGGATTTCTGCATCTGCCCAGCTCTGCATCTGTGCACCGGTTGACCCAACAAATCGCTGGCACCCTCCAGTACATTCTTTTCTTTATCGTCTGCGAAAGTCTCAACTCGTGCTACATTAAATGTGGAAAAATATTACGCAGGGACACTGTGAATTGCTTGTGACAAACAGTGGCCCTTGCCCCTGCCGCATGTGCACCGCACCTTCGATTGACAGATCGCGCGGCTCGCACAAGCATGCAAACCTTCTAGGAGGGAAGTCAAGCTTCCAGACTAGCACATAGCTTTTGGGCGATGCTTCGGAGATTCATTCCAAATCCACTGGCCCACAAAGGTCTATGTTGAATGCAACCCAGAATGACTTCGGCGCATTGATAAATTTGGCCACTGTGTGGGTTCACTGGATGCCACTACAGTAGCAGATGGCCACGGCGGTTGGGCCTGACTAAGATCACTGTTCTTACCATGGAACGATTTCAGGGTGAGTAAGTAAGGTACCAGGAAGGAAGGATTGGAACACTGAGAAAGAAAATGTTTGCAAATGTTCAGAAGAGAAATGAGTGAGTGTATTTGGCCCCAACTTCATCAGAAATCAGTTCCACGTTGGCGTTCTTTGAAACCAAAGGAAAAGAAAGGTGGGAAGATAAGCAAATAAGAAGGATAAGAACGGGACGATGCAAACAAGTCCAGGAGTAAACGGAATAGAAACACTCAACCTTCAATCCTTTGTGAAGAAAATATCGAATAGCTGTCGACACCTGGAACAAGTCGCTGTCTATCAGTACTACAGGTAACTTGTGCAACTGTGTGGTAAAATCATGTAAAATGATATTTTCCCAACGCAACCAATTCTTTTTGTGACTGCAGGATGGCTTTGCTGATTCATTTTTATATTGTAGGTTCTCAAACAATGGTATCTATCTATCTATCTATCTATCTATCTATCTATATATATATATACAGATATAAACCATCGCATTCCCTAGTATCATGAAGAAATTTGTGTACACCTGCGTGGGACAGTGGGATGCGCATAGGGCACCAATCTGGCGGGGCACCCGACCATTGTCGGGCACTCAAAAAGATCAGGACATGCACTCAGCTTAGCTGAAGCGTTGCGCGGTCAGAAGTGCTCGAAACCATGTTGCCAAACTTTGCTTTAGAAGGCCATCTGGACCTGGCACTGAAAGTGTTGACACCCACATCCTAGCACTTTTAGGAGCTGAACTCTCTCATGGTTTAATGCTTTACAACTTTAATGAGACTTACTCCATATTAGATCTGTCTCCTCTTCCGGCATTTGTGCACGACAACTCAGCAGGATGGTTGGAGGAATCTGGAGCCACTTCCACGCCTCTTCGTCAATCTCTTGTAGATGCTCACCCTCGTCAAAGTCATAGGAAGTGTTTTTAGGACTTAACCGTGCCGATGATAGAAAGAGAGATGGAGAACCTTGGTGTTCGGAATTCAGGGATGCCTTTTTGCAGGCAAAATTTGGATTCCACAAAACGCTTGTGGAACTAGATATCTACCTCATCTTTTGTGTGTCATCAGTGTGTGTGTGTGTGCGTGTGTCTGTGTGTGTACAGTCAGTCAGCATGATCCCAGTCTCCTGGTTTGCTGCGGAAGTACTTCATGTCTGATCAAAAGTATACATATAAATACAATGAATCATATCATTTGCACCAAATTGGGAAATCTTGGAGGGAAAATCTTGGTTCTTTGGTAATTACACCCCGCAACACTTGGTGTGATATCACTTGATATCACCCATCACTGGAGTACCCATCATGTGGTCATAGGCCCACAGGCATGGCAAGAGACAGGAATTCACCTCGACATCACCAAGACGAAGGCTGATTTCTTGCAGTTGCTGCTCCATCAGGGCCTGCCACATGATCAGTGAAGGTCCGGTTGACTTCACTACACCATCAATACATTCACAAAAGACGCGACTCAAAAGTGCTTAGAAATCGAGGCAAACAGCTCCTTGCATGCTCTTGTTAGAGCACGTTCAGATGTGATTTGTCACAAACACCAAGCGCCTCAAAACCCAGACTAAAACGTGGCGCCAATGAGCTTTTAACTTTCCAAATGGATCAACTTTCATAGGCACAGATGGGAACATAATGGGCGGATGCAAGCCCGGTCTCAATCACACGAGAAGTCTAAACTTGAAACCTTGAACTAGATGCGAATCCTGCCGGACAACGCCCACACTTTCCTAGTTCCAGATGAGCGGAAAAAAACACAGCCTCTCAACAAATTGATGGTATACATGCAAACTGATACAAATTGTGTGCAAAATGCTGTTTCCGGCGAAAAGCGGCCGCAAGACTTTCTGAAATAAACCCGAGCTAAGCCAACAAGGCAGGACAACCAAAACCACCTGTCAGGAGGAACATCCCTATGTCCTATCATTTTGCTGGACGAAGAGCGCATTCACAGTTTAGAAATATCTTATTAGACGGCTTGCCAAAAAAAGTTCCATCTATTGAGCAGCTGGGCTGGGGAACATGGTCGACCAAGCATCTGCCAAAACTCAATGAGTTTTGAGACTGAAATTGGTAGAGAAAACCCTTATCGGTACAAAGTCAAAAACAAATCAGCACAAACTAAGTCGGTACAGGGACGCCATGGCTTGCATATCAATGATTTATCATATCTCAAAAATACAGTACACATCAGTGTTGTGATTTGTATGCAAGATCATAGCAATATGTATGATATGTATCAAGTTTCTTTAGTAAGTGACAAACACAATCTTCATGTTTCATGATTGTGCACAAAGTGTGCTACTTGTTATACACTCTTTGTGCACGAGTGCAAGATCTGAGCAGAACTTGAGCACTCATAGCACTCATTTCGGTTCCAAGGGTAATGATGATAAAGATTATGATGATTATGATGATGATCATGATGATGCTGATGATGATGATGATGATGGTAATGATCATAACAATGATCATGATATGATCATGATTGCGATGATGAGAATTATGATGACGGTTATGTTGATTACGATGATTACTGTATGATGATGGTTTTAATGATGACTATCATAATCATTGTTCTTATTATTATGATAATTGTGATGATGATCATTGTTATCATTATGGTCATGATCACTACTGTTATAACAATTGTTGTGATGATGATGATGATGATGATGATGATGATGACTGTTTNAATGATCATGATGATGATGAATGATGATGATGATGATGATGATGATGATGATGATGATGATGATCATGATGATGATCATGATGATGATCATGATGATGATCATTATGATTTATGATGATGATGATGATGATGATGATGATGATGATGATGATGATGATGATGATGTATTTCTTTTTACCTAGTACTATTGTTCCAGTTATTATGCGCATTAGTATCATAATTATCATGACCGTTGTTATTATCATGATATATATATATATATGTGTGTGTGTGTGTATACATCATACATATGTATATCATCGGTATTGTCATCATTGTTATTATTATCCTGGTGGTTGTTGTTATCATGATCATTATCATGGTTCTTAATGACATCACTGATATTGTCACTATAAAAACACAATTGTTAAGATAATCTTATTACTGCTCTTATCATCGCCATTATCTTTATCATGTCTCAGTATCATGCTGAAAAAGTGACTCCAATCAGAAGCATGGAAACGGTCATGTCTCACACAAAAGGTTTGGAGATGTGTTGGTTTCTGAAATGTCACACGAAACTACTTGTTCCATTGGCATTTCATTGAACGAGCTACAGTGGATTCACTTGAAGTTTTCACATGTTTTCAGCGCCTCAGATCCTTGAGGAGTCCATGGCAGCGCTATGTAAGTGCACAAAGATTGAAAAGCTGCACTGATGTTGCTAATCTCCTGCAGGCCGAAAGTCCCAACAAGGCAAACAGCCGAGGGACTTACGTGGAGTCGGCGACGTTCCAACAGCAGACTAGTCATATCAGATTCATGCAAGTTCCATTGAACCCGGAGAAGAGTCCCCACCCACCCACTTCATACAGCATCTTACTCACTGCATATATGTACATTGCGCATATCTACCATATCGTCGGTATATTGGACAGGCTTCCGTGAGTCACGCGGGCAAAGGTCAGATACATTCATACAGTATATAGTATAGAATATGTATGGGTGCGTGTATGCATATGGACTCTGGTCACCTGGCAGGAGGACGGGAACCAGTAGTACTTCAAGTCTTAATACTCCTAAGGTTCCTGACCTAGTAAACGCTGCTCAAAACTTGTTTGATCTCTTGAGGCAAGTTAAAGTCATTTTTGGTATGGGACTACCTCAGTTCTACAAACCGTATTCCTATGGGTGCCAAGACCTCATAGCAGGCTACCATGGTTCAGGCACAAGACAGACCATAGAAATCCAAAAAAGCTCCACACAAAATGCAGAAATGCGGGAAATTCTACGTGTTTTGTTTGCCCCAAATATCTCCTGCTGAATTGGTTGGAGTCATATTATGGACACTAGTCTGCCACCAGAAAAAACGGAAGCCTTGGCCATTAACTTTCATCATACACATCCACGAACATCCCCTTTTTACCCCCATTGGCCCATCACTGATGACTCCTCTATTCCGAGAGATTCATCGCATTGCTCGAGTCTTGCTAGGTGAGTGGTTCGTGGAAAGTCAAAGGTTCCATCATTCAAGACCAAACGGTTCAGGTTCGGCTTCGCAACGAGGATCTGTCCAAACCTTGAGTCTCTCCTGAGCCGGAAGCTGGGAATGCTATGGAATGCTGTGGAATTCTGCGAAATGCTGGGAATACAAGATGTTGACATGATGTTAATACTGGTCTGAAGATTTTATTCAAAAAATGGGCGGAAAATGCTGGAGAGCCCTTCCCATCCATCGTTAAAGTGTAAGGACCAGGTATTGACACCATTGCCCATGGGCAATCGGAGGGCCGACTGCCCAACACCAAGCTTCAGCAAGCCATGGGTCAAGAGAACCACCATCCAATTGGCGCAGCCTGAGCAGAAAAGAGAGATCCTGTCTCTCGAAACAGCGAAGATAGAATGTTTAGGTGCATGGAAATGACCCCCAGTTCTGAAACATCTGTCTCAAATTACCACCTCCCATATTCCCATCCCTCACTGTCTCCACCTGTTGCTTGCAAAAAAGGCACTGGCGGAAAGGACATCCTCCTTGCTCTCAACCAAGAGCGTGGGAACTCGCAGTCTTGCTTGCAATTGCTGCTGCAAGATAAAACCTAGGCCACGCTTTCTAATTGAGAATAGCGCCCTATGCTCCGCCCCTTTGCTTCTAACCCAAGAGATAGTAACAAAGTTGTGGTTGTGGTGTCATCTTGTCTAGTCGAAGGTGCCTTGGAATCAATCCCGGAATCAATCCCCCTGCTGCTGCAACTCAGGAGATTGTGAGACAGTCGTGGTTTCAGTCCAAAATTCATTTAAATTTCAACTGAGTCACCCGCAAAAACTCGTGAATTTTCAACAGAATGCATCAATGGGTTCGGGTACAAAAGACATTTAGAAATTGAATTTCCACATGAAGTTTCCAGGTTCGATCCTTTCAAGCAACATGTAGAGACTGCTTCTGGCTGCTTCTCACCATGAGTTCTTGCTGAAGCTCCACAGACCAGAAGTTGCACCACACCAGCCTCTGATGGAAGAAACGAATCTACTCTGAGAGACTGCCGGGGCCTTCCAATCTGCTTGAAAATGGTGTCAATCACCTGCACAATCGCGACGGCTGTCAAAGTTCATTGCTTGGATTCGGATTCGACTTTTTGACCTTTTGGCCGTTTGTGCGACCGCTACATTCATGAGGTTGCGTTGAAGGTGGGAAGTATGCACAGTCTTCAATCGTTTAGCATGTTTGAGCAACATCCCTAGATCTATGACTTATGGGTGACCTGGAATTATATATGCCTCTTTTTTGTGGAGATTCGCCAAGTTCCAGGAAACATGATTCGCAAGCCTGTCGAGCAACTGCTTCTTGACGGTCGAGGGAATCTATTCGAGACAATTCAAAAGTTTCCACCCGATGGAGGAAAGCACAAGCTGTCCTTAGAAAAGAGTTGCTTGTTCCCAACCAACACTCCAAGTTGTGTGTTTCCATGCGCGCGCCTCTTTTTTGAGGTGGAAATCAATGCGACAAATATCCACTTGCAAAGCGCAAGAACAGTTTTCAAAAATCCTTCGGGAGGCAATATACATGTTTTGTACAACCACTCCTTGTATCTTTCCATGTTTGATTGCTTGTAAAAATGGCTAGAGAGCTGAAGGTTCTTATAGCTTTTATCAAGGTGACAATACCCGAATTTATCCAAATTTGATATGATAACCAGAACGAGACCCACGGAGGCCGGTCAAGGGTCCGAACTGCATCCATATCAAATCCATGGGTTAGGAGAGCGTTCTTGCGATCTTCGGTCCAGCTGGACAAAATCATGTTCACCTCGTCGTAATCGGGAGGTGTATAACCATCGCAGGCAATGTTGACCATGTGAACTTTGGCGGAAAAGGCCGAGCAAATTTCACCCGTGCACCATGGGCTTTGAAACAGGCCTTCACTCATGAAAACCACCAGGCATTTTACGTCCCGGCCCACGATATCAAAGAGTTGCGAGAGGTTCAACAGGTTGTCCTGGGAAGGTCAAATCGGCACAGGCGTCCAAATGAATCCTCATATGATCATCTTGGCACACTTCCAAGGGACAAACAAGAAACAAGGATAATAAGGGATCCGGCCCTCGTTAGCGACCCACAGGGATCCGACTCTCGTTGTTAAAAATGGTTCACAAGAAAATGCGGTTAATTTGCAAGGCTTCGCATCCCAAACGTAGGAGACATGGAATTTTGAGCGACCCCACAAGCGATAAGCGCGTTTTGTGTCTTTCAAAGACAGCGTTAACATCCCCCCCATCCTAACCCACCCCATCAGTTACATGGCATCCACGGTGTGTGAAAACGACATCTCGCCATGGGGTCGCTAACCCTACAGCAGAAACAAGTGGCTGGGAATGTGCCGCGAAATCGTTGGCTAAAAATTTGCAGCAACATTTCACGGGCTGCGTAAAAGATGCGGTCCAATCAATACGTTCTCTCTTTACAATATTGGGAAATGTGTAAATCATATTCCACCAAAAACACAGAACAGTGTCAAGACAACCGAGGGAGATGAGAAGACAAGAGTCTGCATCGTAAAACACCTTGGCACGGGAGTCTACTCGCTTCATCATCAGCTTGAAGTACCTGCATAGCGCACCTGCCACGCAGCTGCACTGACAACGAGAGATAACAAAAGAGTTCCACATCCGGAAGTGCGAGTCACATGCGAGCGTCCCCCTTGTTTCTGTTGATGAAAGTTCCTCTTAAAAATTGATAGAAATTGGGTGTAGGTGTACGTACTTGTAGTTCAACCCCCTATAGTGGAGTTCCAAAATGGTACAGGTTTGCAACAGTTTGTATTGCACACAGTCCCATCACATTGAATCTCTATCAACCGAGTGTTAATGATTTCGGTTCTTAGGGCCACTAGAGGTGGCAGGGGGAGTTTTATGGAATTTTATGCCCTGCATGAATCTCTCAATGAACAAGTCGTTCAATGATTCCAGTGGGAACTATATAAGTCTTTTGCAGGGGAACATGAGATGGTGGCAGGGTTGTGCTCTGCAGCATCTACATATGCGTCTGCCGTGTTTTCACTGACGGCCTTTGCTCCCAAAAACAATCCTATCTTCGACATGCCATCTATTTGGTCTTCTCTCTCTCTTTTCATCTCAAAGACTCACAGTTGAGGTTCCGCCCAGCAAGTACACCCTTAACGCAATGAGGAATACATATACCAAAGCAGCTGACGGCAGCTCGTTTTAAAGATCTATTTTGCAGTTAGCTCTCGAAATATCGCCATCAGAAATCGAACTTGTCTTGCCTGAGCTTGCTTTGTGATGACACAAAAAAGCGGAGTAGACACTGGATGGGCGCAGGCGATAGATCACTGCAGCACTCATGCCAATAAGCAAGCTTGCAGGCAGGCACAGGAACCTGGTTGTGTGGATGCGGCAAGCCAGCCCCTGAGGTATTTGGCGCTAGACCTAAAAATGCAAAAAAAAAAACAATGACCATGTAGCTATCAATCTGATCATACGAAATATCGACACTACCATCANCATCATCATCATCATCATTCATCATCATCATCATCATCATCATCATCATCATCATCATCATCATCATCATCATCAGGTATCCCAAGAGGGAGGGTCATACCTTGGTTCACAGAACCTGCCAAACCCCCCAAATCCGAAACACCAAACACCTTCCCGACACGGAAGCATTCCCGATCCAAAGGATGACCAGCGTCGCGGCCGTTTTCGGAGAAACTTCCAATACCTTTCAAACCTATGAAACCTTCCACTACCTCTTGAATCTTCGGAATGGACAATTTAATGGAACTTAACCACCTATACTAGGAAATACACCTGTATTGGCAAATACTCAATGCACTTCACAAACATGAAAGGCCAAACACCTTGTCCTCCCAGAACCATCAAACCTCTCTCCAGTCAAGGCACGCGGAGCTCAGGAGAATAGCCAAGGTGTTGATCGAGTTCCCATCATCCGCACGAAGTAATGGGCCTGCAAGATTCAACACCATCATCACACCTCCTTGGTTCGCAAAAGGCAATGACTTTCACTTGGACCGTCTTGAATTTTCTGTTTGGAGTGGTGAAGGAGTGCCAAAATTCCTTCCTTTGATTCTGCCTATGGTGAAATAAGTATTATCTGTATATCATTATGTATGAGAATGGAACTATTCATCTGTGATTTATGTATATGTTTAGTCACACTCACAGGCGGTCTCTATGAAGGGGACTACGTTTGAGCACTGTTTGAATGGCCTCAGTACCTGATATACGCCCAAGCACTCAACTCAAGAGCCATCATTTGGTGCAAAAGCACTGTGCTCAAGTCAGATTGGACTCCCGAGAAAAATAAAAAACACATTAAAACCAATAGGTTTCGACATGACACCAACCAGCAAGAGGTCCGTCCAATTGGCGGCTTCTTCGCGCCACGGCCACAGAAAGCAGAGAAGTACTTGCTTTGTCCAAAGCACAAGGGCCATAGAACCCAGCTGGAACCTATGGGACATTCGTTTGTCAGTGCTGGGCTATTTAGTGTTAGCAACAATCCAAAAATCCCAAGCAATGCACACTTCTTTTTGAGCAAGCTACGAGGCAGAAGACACGAAGATTGCTGGAATGCAGGCAACCGCCAGGTTCATGGTAGTAAGGAGCAAGCAATAGTAGTATCTCTCTGGCTTAAATCGACCAAAAATCACACGAAACTTTCGAAGGGTCTCCTCGGTTCATAACAAATAAATTGTTTGTGTTTTTCAAAGGTGTCAAGAACTGCAACTTGGGAGGCTTACCATTGCCACTAATCCAACATAACCATGGTTTGAGCCCAGTCTCAATACCTTTGCCAGAACACAACCATACTGGATACTTCCAGGTGATCACAAGCAAAGCTACCCAGATTGCAACTGGGTAGAATAGAACTCCAAGCACAGCAAATAGGAGCATCGCACCATGATCTGCGTCACCACAAACTACCTCCACACTGGGTTCAAGATTGTCAACGGTTTGGGATTTCAAGGAGTTTGGCTTGAGACCAGTAGAGACGGATACTGTTGATGGAAGAAATCCTACACCACCTGGGGTGTTTTTTACACCCTGTAAATAACGGGATAAACTAACTGCCAACGGGTGCTGGATTTCTTCAACAGTAGGGAACGGAGTCATGAGTCATGCCGTCATTTCCAGCCTGTGCATGAGCTCTCAGAGTGAAAATCCCTGTAGGATTGATGCTGCATTGGAAGGGAACAAAGACCTCGGCGAAGGACGACAGGTACCTTGTTGTTTCAACAACTTTCTTAGAGGTAGAACAGAACAAATACATATCTAGATATAACTTGATTTGCATTCCATCTCGAAGCATGTTTCTGAAATCCGCTATGAATTATGCTCGATCAACGTCTCCCAAAAGTTGCCGTGAGAAGCCAACCAGACATCAAACAGTGCACATGATTTTGGTGCAGCTCTGGCAAACAGAGCGTTCATTTTGAGCCCGACCAGCCTCTGGGCGTGTTGAATCCATCCGCAAGATATATGTAAACGTATGCATTAATATTAATTTCTGAATATATACATAAGACATCGACTAGATACATATTACAATAATTCATACATATGTACGTATGTATATATAAATATACATATATCCATTAACATGTAAACAGCACATGTTACTTGACCTCGATGCACCTCAACAAAACACTGCAACAGTATCCATCCGGAAAGACGCGATGAGACCATTACAGTACTTGAGCAAGCCATTCAAACCAGTGGGCAACCATCTTCATCCTTTTGACAAGAATTGATTTGGAACCTGACTTCAACGATTCAGAGAGATGCGCTCGGCAAGACACAATCAGAGAGATGGCCGTATAGAAGGATACCAGCAACAGTGCATGGATGCTGAACAGGCTCCTGACAGGGAGCAAACCACCACCTTGTCGCAGGATCTTGGCCAAGGCGTTGGTCAACAAGAAGACCAACCAGGTTAGCAAACCGAAAGCTGGAAAGGCCAGCAACTTGGCAGCATACAACAAGACCACCTAGCGGGTAGGTTGTCCGGTGAACAAAAAGCGGTTGTTTCATGATCAGCTGAAAGGGTTTTCACATGATGAAGATGCCGAAGACCCAAAAAAAAACTATGTTCCATACGTTTTTGAGCCTGATCCGAAGCCACATAGCAGGAGAAACCCAAGATTTCAACGTCCAATAACAGCGCGGATAAAAGTCGAAACCAAGACCTGTCCCGAAAACCACCACGAACAGATGCCTAGTCCAACAAAGAGGTTTGCATATCAGTTAGACTGTTAGACTTTTATAATCGAGCGAGGCCATTCTTTACAAAGAAATTCATTTGACTTATCATTCCAATACACTAGGGAAGAAATGCATTGTCAGCTGGCCAATCCATATATCTGGTTCTGGGACCTGACTACTTCCACCTTCTAGCAGCTCTTTCAGAGACAGGCTCTAAACCCATACATTCAAGCTAATCCTGCGGGATTCCGGTTCAACTCGCTTAGCATCAATTATATCAATTCAACCCGAACACAGAGTACTTGTGCCAGCTTGACATGCAGGAGCTTTTAAGCCTAACCCAAAGGTCCCAATTGGTCACGCATGTTTCACCAAGGAGCTTGAGAGGTTCCAGCCACGAAAAGTCAAGGCTCGAAATAGCCTCCAAGCTCTGCATGGCAACAATCCCTTGTCCCACCATCCTCACTGGCAAATGTGCTTACGCAAGGCAGGGTATGTATACTGTAAATTTGTATATTTGTGTAGAGGTATATACTACTGCCACTTCTACTGCTACTACTGCTACTACTGCAACTGCTACTACTGCTACTGCTGCTACTACTGCTACTTTGTACTGTGGCGCACAAAAAGAATCTACCGAGCCACGCAGCAACAACCAACAAGCTGGAAGTGATCTTTGTTCGCTCATTGAAATATTCACTCCGCGTCTCTGCAAGGGGGAAAGCACCCACCAGAATCACCACCAACCTTGGAGCCGACCATCAAACGAGGGACTCAAGGCAACCTCTAGATGTCGACCAAATCTGAAGAATGTTCAATTTGGTTTTGAGAAGTTTGGCTCATGAGACTTCGTTGCCTGGCCAACAGCTTGGGCAAGTCTACTGAACAAAGGCTGTTGATCGAACATCGCGAATCGAATATAACCAAAGCACATGCCTCATTGCGACACAAAAAAACATAGAAACACACTCTCAAAAACGCAACAGCTCTTCCAGCACCTTCTCCGCCAGGAAACGCAACGAAAATCGCTAACACAATCGTTCCGCCACCACAGCTTTCACAGCGTCCACCAAGACTCGTGGACCGATATCCCAAGGCGCAGGATGCACAGGCAGAGCCTTCTCGATGCTGAGCACAAACGCCTAAATCACCTGCTTCGCAGAAATAAAATGGGAAGTGAACGGCTCGAAACCATTGATATTTTACCCAAATTAGAGTCTCACAAGAGTGAAATCATCATGAATGTCTAGCTAATGTACAGTTCGATGTACACCCTTGACGAAACCTGCAGGACAGCTGTTTGCGGGCCGACAGCGCAAGACCGAGAAGTCCAACAGACCATCTCTGTCCTGAAGTCGTATCCACCATGGAAAAAATCACGGGGATGGCAAAACCCAATCGACAAGAATTGCAGCGAAAAAAATACATAAAATTTTCCTGGTTGTTCTGAGTGGCTTCGGCTTGGACCCAAAAGCCATACTGTTGAAGTGGTGCTGACCTTCCACCCAGGCAAGTCACCCCTTCCATGCAAGGTACGCATAGCGAGGCATTTTCTTGCCAGAAATAGCCAACCTGCCAAAATGAGCACCAGTATTTCCCCAATCATTCCCGGAAAACTTGGATGCCGGAGAGCACAACGCCAGGCCGAGAACCCCTAGGCAACTCAGATCCCTTGGACCAAGAGTTACACACTGATGACTGAGCAAACTGAACACAAGACATTGAAGAAAACACGCAGGCCACAGCGAGTGGAGAGACAGACGCAGAATTTCGCATCGAGATCTAAAAGGCATTGAGAATCGAGAAAGTCAAATGAAAGTGACTTGGGATAAGATTGAATGGGTAGCACAGATTGGAAGAAGCTCAATATATAATGTCGTTACTTCCGCCTTCTAGCTGTTTAGAAAATATGCTAGGGTTCAGTGAGGAATTCCAAAAACAGTCCGGAGCTGCACCACTTCAAGGCATTCTGTGACTATATGCATGCCAAAATTCCCCTTCTTTCAACTAACATGGCACAAGTACCCACAGAAAAAGATTGTTCCAAACATTCCTGCGAGCTGTTATCTCAGTTGGAGGGAGGTTTATCATTTCATTCCGGAATCCTCGCAGCCTAGAGTGAGATGAGTGGCAGCTGGGAAAGCAAGGTGCACAGGACCATAAATGCAACTGCCCGGACAGTTGCTCCTACAAAGAGTATCTTGCGGATTTTAAGCTTTTATGCATCAAATGGATCGAAAGGAAACAGTGGAATCTGGAATTCTACGGATCCATAGGGATCCTATGAGTATCTGAATCTCAAAATCTGGCTCCAACGATCTCTGATGGCATGCCCGCCTTGCATTCACAATCTGCATGACTAGTTGCACCCAAAACCTTGGTGGTCTCTTCATCACGGCAGAGTGAACATTCTGTCTGTGCTTGCAAATCTTGGTACTCTCCTTGCAAGCACTTCCTGGGCGGGTTAGGTCGATAGGAGAATTGGTTTGGATGGGTGTCAGTTGCATCTGCTAGCCAGTTTGCAGGAGTGAGGACACATGAAGCATGATGACTAATCGATTGGATGTATATCTATCTATATATATATATATACAGTACAAGTATGTACAACAGCTGTTCCCTCGTAAGTAAGGATAATTTCCTTAACCACGAAGCAGGATAAGAACCGCCCGCAGTCTTCGTTGGATCCAAGTGTCTCACACTCAGTGGCACCAGAGTCTTTCATGAAAGTGCCCGGGAAGCACGGATCACACACCAGTGAGCCATAGGAGCTTTGCCAATACCCTGGTGAACAAGGGCTGCAAATGGCCGTCTCGCCAAGGTCATCTGAAAGGACTCTCGAGAACTGTCCTGCTGTGCTCGCTCACATCTTTGTAAAATTTGACTGGAGGTACTGTTGAGAAATGAAATCCCGCACCTCTTAGATGTGTGAATTATATACTCTGCAAATATGTAGATAACTAGGCATCAACCATCCATCTGTGTGCATTTCAACCCGCTGCTTCACCAGCTGCCATCGGAACCAATATGACGATTCATTAACCTTGGGCTTCTTCAACCAGAAATCACCTACAACCCTAATTTCCAAGCCACCCAGGATGAAAAGCCCCCTTCCTGAAGGGCAGGAGCGGCAGTCTGTGGCTTCATGTCGATGAAGTACATAGATGCCATTGATACTTGAATACAATCCCTGGCCAGCTAGACATTTGGTGCTTTCAGGAATCCACTCCTGCAAGCCAATTTCGTTGCGACTGAAAACATTGAAAAACTGACAAAAAAAAGATCACACAGTGCGAATCTTGGCACATGTTTCGCTTGATTCCATCAGCACTCCTTCCACACGTCGTTGTCTTTGAGCCATTGGCATGCTGCTGCAAGTGTGCCGTTCCAGTCCGATTCACCAACATATCCAAGCAGACTATTCACATCAGCTTGGTTCCATTTCCTTGGCTGCTCAAGCCAGAAGAAGTGATCCGAATCTATACGGATCAAATTGCAAAAATCTTTTGCAAGGACTACCAAGACTGTTCCCCAGCTCGGAAAATTGAAATCATTTGGAAACAAACAAATTGGAAACAAATCAGGTCAAGGTCGAAAGCAAGGTTGAATCTGTCTGGCGCTGTTTGTAGACGTGCAGGTAAACCAAAAGAGGGGGGGCAAGCGGCAAGCTCTAGCTCATGAGCGTGTCATCAAACAGCCTTGTCTGATCTTTTCTGTGTATGTTAGAGATCGCTCTGTGGCCTAACAAGGCTTACAATTTACAAAGTTCTCAATTTCCATGCCCCTTTTCTGAAATTGGTACCTCAAATATGCATTTCCAAACCTTCTTTCGGACTGTGATAATGTTTCAACTTCGCTAAGTCAAGTTGCATTTGTGTCAGAAAAGTGCGAATCTGGGGAGCCCATCGATTCACATCACGATGCATCATGGTCTGAAGGTCATTTGCTTGTCGAAGTGTAGCCATATTGTTTGATGCCCATTCCTTCCTGTTTGTCGGTGGGAAGATGAGCTGTACCTTGGTTTGCATTGATGGAATTTGAATAGGAGAGGATAGGAAGGGACGAAACACAAATTAGTTGGATGGATTACATCCACACATCACAGATCTAATAAGCATTCAGAAGCATTCCACAAATCAATTTGATCGATCAGAAACAAAATAAGATCCGGGTAGTGGATGGATGGGGAGCATCAACTATTGGTGCATGGAAACATCCCCATCCCGGATGCTCATCATATAAAGAGTTTGGGCACCTGCTTCCAAATTCAGCTGCCCGTTCCTAAACGAAGCAAATTCAGTAGATCCAAAGAGACGGCTTGCTGAAACTGGTGTGGAAAAAAATGGCTTAAGCAAAGGATAGCGGGACAGGGTTCAAGTCGTTGAACATAGCGTCAGGTCCCCAGTAGTAGAAGAGGACGTTGTACTTTGTCGGGATCTGAAAGAAAGTACCATCTCTACCACAGCTAGATCCTGCTCCCACAGCCAGGGGCATCTTCCATATAACGGCCTTGTGGGTGATCTCCTCTCAATGCTTCCCGTTGTGTGAGGCAAACCGCTGAGTTCGTGTAAAATCTACATTTATTGGGACAAGATTCGCCATCGAAAGAACGTAAAACTGGCTGAATTGGAAAACCCGGTTAACACCCAAATCCTCTGATGGATCCCTGTACCGAAGTCATTCAACGCGCTAAATTGAAAGCTTGCAGGGAACGGGCCCCCCGGCGTCCTTGATATACCAGGCAATGCCCCATGCTGCACATGTTACGCATGGGATGCAATCCTTACAGCAGCACATGTCGGTTTGTTCCCGCCAGGGTGAACTACGTGAACTACCTTCCACAGCAACTGTTGCATTTTCATTTTGATTCCTCATGTGTTGGAATCTACACTTGGGCTGGGGAATACTGAGGCAAATTAAAGTTGCTGGCATGGTGAATAATGACGAATATGATCATGATTATGATTATCATGAATATGATGATGATGATGATGATGATGATGATGATGATGATGATGATGATGATGATGATGATGATGATGATGATGATGAAATTTTGTGCTCAAACTGCGTCCCAAACTACTTGATAGATGACAACTGAATTACGATATCATGTAGGTTCGTCCACATATTCTGTATGTGTATCCATACGATTTTGTATGGGTATGCATTTGAATGTACATGTACTGTACTCACGTATGTACGGTATGGTCATGGCTGGTCTGGTTTTCAGCAACGCCAACGCGCAAACCCTGGCAACAAGTTCCTCCCTTATGAGAAGAACCCCTATAGCTAAAGCTATCTGGTGATAAACTGCATGCTTAAGACCATGATTCAAATCCTGCTGTTGTTCATGCCAAGGCTCTTCAGGGTTGCTCCTGCACATGTGAAGACTATGCTGGTCATGCCAGGACGTTCGGATGTTTCCTGTTGTTCCTCCATGTTCCCAATCCTCCTATAGTCTTCCTCATGCACTTATTATAAACCTGTGGGATGCAAAAAGCAAGCATTCAAAGACTTGTCTCTCCTGCATCCTGGTGCCAACCACCAGTTCGGATCATGGCAGCGCAGTGTAAGAGCACCGTCTGAGGACAAAGTGAGCCCATCCACATCTCCTGGATCTGACACTTTCCGATGCAAAAACAAAAGTGGTGTATAATGTAATATAATATATAATAATACAATACAATACAATACAATACAATACAATATAATCTTATATAGTACAATATAATATTCTACAATGCAATATAATCTAATACAATACAACATAATATTTTAAATATATATGTATATATACAACCTAGTATAGTAGATTACAATGCAATTCAACATAATATAATACAATACAATGCAATATAATCTTATGCAATACAACAAAATATAAGACATCATAATATAACATAATATAAGATGGTATAAGGTAATGTGATATTACATAATGTAATATGCTCCAATACAATACTCTATAATATAATACAATATTGATATAGTGTAATGCAATAAACTATGATATGATATAGCATAATATAGTATAATATAGTCAAATGCTATATAATATTAATATAATGCAATATAATATAAAAGGATCCAATAGGATAAAATAAAATAGATTAAAATATGATATAGTACAATATAGTAAAGTATTGTATAATATTACTACAATGCAATACAATATGATCTAATAATATAATACCAAATCAAAACAACAAAAACATCATATAATATAATACAGTATAATGCTATACATGTTGTTTGTTACATATTATAACATGATATAAGCACATATCTGAATACACACTTTACTTTCAATCGGCAAAAAAACACATTTTGGCCTAAGACGATGCAAACCAGAGAAAGCTGTTGCAAAGGGGGTAGAGGCAGCCCTGACCATTTGTACACCCAAAATACTGAAACTTAAGAGTTCACCCATCCTGTCAAGTTGATGTAGTTGTCGATTCCTACGCTGTCAAAAAGCGTCCATGCATCGCAGGGAAGCACCAAGCCAGAAGCGTTGACTTCGTTGAAACTTGAGAAGTACCTGTGCGTCAATGGCCTTTCAAACACATTGTAACTTCTAAAATATTCCAGTGCTGCACTGGTGCTGTTCGCAGTCCAAGCTCCAGAAAGATGAAGACCTTCGATCAAGCTGAAGCCTGTCCCACCGACCCTATCAATAATACCACCAACGCGAAGTTGTTGCACCTTCGATAACTCCTGTTCCTTGAAAATTTCCATGATCTCCGCCAGCTGAACGTGCACTTTGGAAATGCTGCTGGAACAGTCCTGGATTGCTCTGCAAGTCTGCTGGCGAAAACTTTGTCGCCCATCCCTTCGACATCCAAACATGGTAGCTAGAATGGATACCACCTGGGAAGTAGTATCTAGACATCCACCAACGAGAAAGTTCTTTCGGGGGGTTTTGACACTTGCAATGGATTAGGAACCAGCATCCTGAACACGGAAACTGTATCTTGAGAAAACAATACAAGTGGGAACTTGCCTAGTTGGTCTAGTCTAAGTCCTGCTGGCAGCATCGAGGATAAACTATTCCCTTCGGAGTCATATTCTTAACATGAAACAAAACAACTGTGACAAATTATGATCTTGGAGGTGTCATCAGTGTGGGTGTGTCTTTGCCCGAAGGCTTCAGATTGCAAAGCTTCATCCAATTGGCCCAAGGTTCCCAAGCAGAGTCGGTAAATGAACAACCTGCCAGGGACCAAAATCTATCACCGACCGTAGCAAGGCTGGCTTCAGAGACAATGGCCTGGATCCCCAAAACCTCCTGCAGGCGTCCAACGACAACAACGCCACAGCACTGTAAGAACGACAACTTGCAACCATCAACTATGGTTGCCCCCCTTCTTTCAACTCAAGTGAAAGAAAAACACAATCCAAAACAATGGCCTCTGTCAAAATCTTGAATGCTGCACTGACTGCCTTGGATTGCAGTTTGAAGAATGAACTAAGTTAGGGATGATCAATCTACACCTCTTGCAAGAAATATTCTGAGATGACAGAGAGACATGGGTAATTACAATCCGAGAAATACGTTCGACAAATATCAACAAAGTGGCAACTTGGATAATGAGCTAGAGTGGGTGCCTTCCCAAAGGTTTCAAACGAGAACACCAATCTACAATGAAATAGCGGAAATAGACATGTCTTTAGGATTCTTTTATGTCTTGGGAACCTGACTTTTGGTTGTGCTGTTTTTGGTGGGATTTTTTCTTCCGAATTGGAACCTTGACTAGCTTGCACTTTTTTTGTTCTACAACGTTCCTTGCCTTTTCTCCAGTTTCCATCGGCTTCTTGACTATTTTCTAATGTTTGCTCTCCCCTGATTTTTCCAGTGTGTAGATTTCCTTGCATCCTGCTATTCTCCCGCGTTTTCTTGACTTTCAGGATCCTTTGATCTCGTCTTGTGTTTCTTGCATGCTTAGGAGTTCCTGAGAACTGATGACATTGTTCTAGTACTATGGCGGTATACAGCGTTCAAAATCTTCATCCCAAGGCCTAGTCAAGAGGAATGCACCTAAAACTGGAGCAGGATTGGGTGGGGGCGCCGTGCATCCCCCCAAACATACAACCACCCCTGCTTTGCTTTTTGTTCAAGTTCTGCATGAGGACGATGATGAGGATGATGAGGATGATGAGGATGATGAGGATGGGACGATGACAATGACGAGGGCAATGGCGATGACGATGATGATGATGATGATGATGATGATGATGATGATGATTAAGATGATAATGAAGAAGAAGAAGAAGAAGAAGATGATGATGATGATGATGATCATGATGATGATGATGATGATGATGATGATGATGATGATGATGATGATGATGA
>DF241075.1:54921-86561 GCA_000507305.1 Breviolum minutum Mf 1.05b.01
TGATGATGATGATGATGATGATGATGATGATGATGATGATGATGATGGTGATGGTGATGGTGATGGTGATGGTGATGGTGATGATGATGATGATGATGATGATGATGAGGATGAGGATGAGGATGAGGATGAGGATGAGGATGAGGATGAGGATGAGGATGAGGATGAGGATGATTATGGAAAAATAACCAATGTTTTTTGTCATTGCTCAGTGTGGAACAGACAATAAAAGCCTTACACCCAGTTTTACAAGTGGACCAACATGGTGTCTGCTCGCCAGCGCAAGAACCAACAAGACTCAGTGAGGTGAGTTGCAAATAATAGTCGTGGTAGCCCCGAGATCTACAAATGCCAGGATAAAATGAGACTCGGTGACTGTGTCCACTTCCCTAGTTCTTCAAGAATACCCTCTGACCTTCTCTCCGCCCTTTTCCCAAATTACAAGTTGCTTTTCCATGAGCATTACCCACAGTTTGAATGCCCAAAGGGAACGTCTCAGACTCACTCAGCAAAAGGCTGCGCTGCTCTGCAGGCACAGCATTTGGGAAACAGTCACCAGATACGCTGGATTTCAAGGACATTGACAGAATCGCTCCAATGAGCCATTTCTGCCGGACCATGGCTCCAGGATCAGAGATGCAAAGCGAGACAATCCTTCAGTCTGAGGTTTAAAGTACTTGAAACTGCCACAGTTTGCCTCCCTGATTTGATGTCAATCACTATCAATCTATCCAAGTTATCAAGATCTTGTAATCAAAAAGAAACATGAGACATTAGATAACAAAACGCACAAAAGTGTGAGTAAATTTCCATTAATTGTATTTCCTTGCTCTCAATACTTTAGAGCCAAAGGTACAACTACAACATGCAGTGGCAGCAAATTTACATCGTGACCTTGGTGTAGACGCAGCCCTCCACAGGAAATGTGGAAACCAGGCCTTTGACCAAATCCAGATCCAGAAGTGCAAGAAACATTATGAAAACTCCACCGGTTTGGAACTCTGCGTATCTAAAGTTTCTAGATTCTAGAGTGTTGGAATAACCAATGCCCATATGACTCTATGCATCTCCATAGGGGTGTTTCCAAAAATTAGGGGTATCCCAAAACGGATGGTTTATAAAGGAAAACCCTATTAAAATGGATGATTTGGGGGTACCCCTATTGTTTTTTTGGAAACACCCATAGAAGTAGACACATGGCAAGCTGGCAGCTGGCACTTGTTTTTTTCACGTCGAATGTCTTTTTAAAAGAGCAACATTTGCGCAGAGGTTTCTGCTGTTGCAGCAGAAGGCAGAGTCGTGAATCACACCCTGTCAATGTTTGCATTGCAAAGTGCTTGTCTCTTCCAGGGCCTTTCGAAAGAGCTGAGGTAATGTCCCTTGACGTGATTGGCTGCAAGACTCTGCCTGAATCCACACCGACGCCAATCAATTTCTACACAGAGTCTTCCTATCAAGCAGAATGGCTTTCAAATGCTGACGTCCCAGCTCACCCACTTGTGGTCCCATCCTGCGAATAGTCTCTTCGTCTAAACATTTTAAACAAAACATCACCCCTTCGATTGCAAGGTATGTCTTTCTGCATGGCTTACCTAACAGCCAGCTACTTCCAAGGCGCACGTAGCTACAAGGTTCCGCCGGAAGGCAAGGAAATGCTATGCGCACACTCAAAGCAGTACAGGGCAGAATAGGCCCAATAAAGCACAAGTTGAACTTTGAATGAAAACATTCAAAAGGGGGCAAACGTATCACTGAACAAACATTGCGGATGCAACACATGTCAACCACAACTCTATAGCATGATCTATGTTACAAAGTATGGTGTTCAAACCCGCACTGTGCACTGCATGATTCAAATGACAAGGACACACATACAGGTCTTGGCGTTGTAGTTTTGCTCTAAGAATCTCACTGTCTAAACAAACAAATATCAAATCACATATTCGGCATGATTTTGGAACTTGACTCTCACACTTGGATGGGTGCCACAACTGGCGGCCAGCTCTTTTGGTTGGACCCACTGGACCCAGGTTCAGCAGATTCAGAGCCGTATCACAAGACGTCAACCCATCGAATCATCTAAAAAACCTGTCCAATTTTCCACACTCCGAATCCTGCGGGAAAATATATTTACAGTAACGGTCCAGCCCAAGATGGTGCCAGAGATGGCTACCATCAATCTGTTTGCTCGTCAGACTTTGACTGGGAACCAAACTCAAGTGTATACTGCTGTATATATACATATATTGAATGCCAAAGGAAATTGCAAAATTTACACATAGCGTTGGGGAAATACCCTTTGGATCATCCTTGTTTAATTTGGTGGGTCAGTGGCTGCTGCCTTCCGCCACTAACCGTCATAAGAGCTTGGCTGACGAAAACTACCGCTGGAATTTGGGGGCCGGCGGTTGGCTCACTGCCGTGTCAGTTCTGCAACTGCCTTGGCTTTGGCGATTTGCAATGCGGCAACGTCATCTTGATCATTCGGACGCCGGCTGCACCTTTTGCCTCTCAAGCGAGTTTTTCGAAGTTCATCCTTTGGACTTGAGCCCATCGACACAGTCCAACTGCACAATGCTTTCAAAAAATTTGGTGCATGCTAGACGCTTGAACCGAAGGAAGCAACAAATCAAGAGCATCTTTAGATAGTCTAACAGAAGTACATTGTCTATCGACAAGCTTTATACATGTTCCAGCCACAACCAATGTTTCAACAGGTGTTTATGTAATGGCTGTCACCGGAGCTAAGGAGTGAAAAAAGCGAAAGTCTTTGTCGCAACAAAAAATGGCAGCCATCTGCCCGAAGGATTCTGAAAAGAATCCGAGAATTCCTCTGTGACAGTCGGTTTTTGATTGATTTACATGGATTCATGCTGAAGGAATAATTTGCAACTTGCTACACAAGCAGGATAAGAAATGACTGTAATGCATGGCACATGGCCGCATCTCTAGGCTACTGTATGCCATGTGGTACTCAGTCTCACTGGAGCTTAAAAACGAACAAAGTCATTGGCTTCCTCCTGCCATGGCTATGCACTGATTTCCCACTCCCTGCAGGGCCTGTCTTCTAAACACCTAATGACCTAGTGAATCAGGAATTTGAATAGTTCATCAGCAAAAAGTAAGGGAACTTGGAGGAGGCCGAGTCCCACAGTTATAATTCTCGAATTTTCACAGGAATTTCACCTGAGCTATCCTGAGTGATCACACCAGTTTTGAGCTTGGCAAATCTAAAACACGCCAAGCAATTATGTCAAGAGTTGAACTCTATCTCCAAAATAGCCTTTTATGACCCTCATGCCACCTCACAGCCCTTTTTCCAATCGGTTCCTCGCTGCTCGGCATGGCCATTCGTACTGAAGCATCGATGGAATCTGGCAGCCTGACGTGACCCCAAAATCTAAGACGCTGAGGAATTTAGACACTGAGGGCAGCCAAGGAACCCTCTGAGCCGTCCCAAGATCATCGTGAAGACCAGCAACATCTGGGAGGCTCCACCTTTGCAGATTTTTGTGAAAGGTCCAGTAGCTTGGCTGATCCGCTGATCCTATGCTCACTTCCTTTCCCACAAAAAAATGTAAAAAAGAAAATGATTTGCAACTCGAAGTTCTGACCGTGACCATGTCTCCAAATTCTCGGAAAAAAACATCAACTTTTGAGGGCCCAACACCAGACTCCACTGAAAGAGAAGGTTTGATTCCTGAAGCTGCGGGGGTTTCGTGGGTTTGGGTATCGGTGAAAAAAAATGCAAAGAGCCGTACTTCTTTGGTAGCAATGTTGGTTACTGAGGGCCCAGACTCAAAGCCCAGCGAAAGGCCGCAGGTACCATAAGCTGACAGAATTTCAAAAAGTACCTGAGAAAATGGCACCTTGAAACACTACTAGAAGCATCTCTTTTTCAATGTGGTGCACGAAGCTTCTTCCATCAAGCAAATACAAGCTTGATTCAGGAATTTTGGGGAGAACGCAGACTTGATGAGTTGGCTTGGGTCTACTTACTTAGGTGCTGAAGCATGAAACCAAATGGACAAAAAGGCCCAATCTCACAGAAATGCAGAAGTGTAGTGGAATCTCTTATACTCTCAGAAGTAGTTGATTAGAAATACATTCAGTACTTCAAGTTGGACAGAAGCAGTGCCATGGATCCGTTTCCCAAACATCCCAGCAACTGGGGTCATCTCCATTGCCCTCGCCTTGAAGAAACCAAAGTCGGTATAAATGCCATCACTGTCTGGAGATGGATGCTTGGCTGCCCTGGTGACAGCGGTTATACGTTGAATTTCCGTTGTTTCCCCCATATGGTCTTGTGGTAATGGTGATACCAGTTCGCATAGGGGCACAGCTCAAACGGACAACCTTGCGAACAACAGGTATGCAGCCTGCTGTCTTATCTTCATAGGTTTCAGGCGGAAATGTAAGGGGTTCCTTCAGTTTTGCTTCCAGCTTCGTACATCCTCAAGCATAGGGTACACTGTATAGTATATTACATAGGAAAGTGATACTGCGTCTTGCCGTGTAGCCCAACTGCCTTGCAAAGCTGTCTTGCTCAAGGCAACAAATCAGGAAGCAAATCACCTCACATGGATCCAATGAGAATCACATCTTCCAGAAGCCAAAGCTGATACAAGTCGGTCGGCATTCAACACACTTTAGTCTTTGACATGGTGACTTTGGTCCTAGTGACTGAAGGCAGTTCTCATGATGCTCCGATGTCCATCACAGGTCTTCAATCTTCAAACTAAAATAAGCTACTGGAGCGGTAAAGCAGAGTTCCTGCTACCTGCAAATACTCCATAGGTTCTGTTCGATTCAATATGTTTTGATAATATGTTTCAACATGTTTACTGACTGTAGATTTTAGATAACATGTTTCCATTGACACTAATGTCGTTCAATAATAAGACCTGCTATACCCGGGCATTGCTAGGCTTGGCCATTCACTACCGGGTACAAGCTTCGTATCCATTGAACTCACAAGGAAGACGAAAGGAGACGAAGCACAGGGATGCCCCCCAGCAATCTTTAGTTCCATCCGTTTTGAATGGGGTCCCGATGTGTATATAAAATCAACGCTTCAGGGACTATCTAAAAACGGATCAAGCTCCAAGGCGGAATCCTCCCACCCCACCCTGAGCTTCTCACCAAGAGGTACGTCGCGTCTTGCGTCAAGTATCTCCTGGCCTGTGGCAAAAGTATCGGCTCAGCCGCACAAAAAGATCAATCAAAAAACATGTTTCCTTATGTCTACGGTAAATTCTGGTGTCAAATGTCAAGGAGAGTTTGATTGTGTGCATAGATCAATCCTTTAGGACTTTAGGATGGATCAAAATCAGTAAAAAAAGGTTGTACTTGCTGAGGAAATTGAAGTGAGAAACACTCCCAGCCCTCCACCAAGCAGTTCTGTTTCACAAGAATCACTTCCAGCTTGCAGCAAAGAAAACACCTGGATGCAACGCTGAAAGTGGCCTGTCCCTTCAAGGAGTTCTCAGCAGTGATCACAGCTTCTTCCACCCCTTCCACTCTGCCCGTAATGTCCAGCTCATGCCTAAGCCCGGTGAGCCCCGGCAGGCGGGCTCGGCAATTCAAGGCCGGGGTCTTATATTTGAATCGAATCATAGGGGGAAAGCCCAAGACATCTTTCCCAGAAGAAATGGTCGCCCTGGAGGCCTCTATAAAGAATTGACTGATAACTTTGCAAAGGCTCATCCCCACCAAACCAAACCTCTGAAACCTTTGATATCCGATAACAAAGCAGAGTATCGATCAGTGGCCTGAAAGCCATCTCAACAAAAAAACTAATGGTGCAAGTCCAACTTTCACCTTCCTAGAAATCAAAAGTATGGCATTTCCCCTGAGACCTTTACGCAGCTGCTGAAAGTCGCATGGTCACGACCTGGTGCAACACTTCATCTGCTCCAGCTACGCAGCTAAAACCAGTACTCCCCAGGTTTGGCCGTTCCCTCATCCCTCCAGTCTTACAAACTCACACTTTATGATTTTCGTTTTTGTAAAAATGTTAAACTACGCCGAACTGTTCTACATTCCTATTGAATGGTAAGTTGTCGAAGTTGTTTGCTGAATTCAAAAAAGCTCCTAGCTCAATTCCAGAGCTGAGCACAGCACTGTAGGCGTTGTCGAGAAGTACATCCTGGCTTCCATGTTCGCAACGATTCCTTCGTCATTCCCAATCTGATGAAGCTTCAAGAGAAATTGCAACTTGCCGTTCGTGGCGTCCATGCAAAATACGTGTTTCTCTACAAGTCAAATCTCTGGAAGAGATTAGATAGGTAAACAGTACGGGGGAACCCTGGAAAAGCAAAAGATTCTTTTACTCCTTACCAGGCTTACCATCTTTGGTTTCACAATCAGCTGTCTTTGCGTCAGCATTGGTTTCGAGATGTATTTTCTGATATTCATGCGAATGTGAATATAAATATTGCGTATAGATGCATATAAATACTACAGAAGGTGCATGTGCCTTTAGCGTCATGAAGTAAGACTGGCAACGGCAGCTGCTAATCTGCTGATCAACGAGCCAGCCGCACATAACTGCCATGAAGAAAGTTGTTCCTTGAGAGAGCCTTGTGCTTCAGGGTAGTTAGCCAAGCAATTCATCACAACATCAAAGGTCTCTGATTCCTTGTGATGCGCTTAAGAAAGGCCAGAGGCTGGAGAGACCTTCCCAAACCCATGGTTTCTGAAATGAAAAAAAAAACACTGTTGCAGGGAACCTATTGGTGCCAGCCAAGGAGCTGAGCAATATTGATGGAATTCATGCCTGGACCCAGGGACCCAACTTTGGGATGCCTATGAGTCGCCATTGTTGAAGAGATTTGTATGGGGAAAAAAAAGAAAGCAAGTTTCAGTCATCAATTTGTTGATTTCAACGAAAATTATGCATGCCATTCCCAGCCTTTTATGACACCTTTGCCAACTGATACATGTTCATCCACTTTTTATTGGCAACCTGCCGGCCTGCAGTCCGAGTTGACACCGTCTGAAACCTCATTGATGGATGAGCAATACACACAAACAACAAATCAACGCGAAGATTTCATCTGTCTAGCTGTGCATTTCCAGTACTCTATATCTTCTTGATATCTACCCCTGACCAAGTGTTAACTCAAATGCAGTCTTGCCTGACTTTGCTGGCAAAGACATCTGAGTTCCGTTTGCAAAAGCAAATAGCTTTGAGGAATAGATCCTGTACATCAATCCGCATTGCAACCATGTGCAACCATGGTATCTGAGCAGCCTGCAGGGCGTTGCCAATCTTTCCACCTGCATGAAGGCCCTTGAAGGCTGGGCTATCCCAGTCCTGGCAGTGGCCAATCTTTTTTCAAGTGAAGTGCCTTACCCATCCCAATGCCCTCACCTGAACCAAGAGGACCACAGTACCTATAATGTTCAGGGCCACCACAACCAGCAGCAACCACAAGGTGTGCACCGCAGGAAACATATGCCTCATATGGAAGCTTTGGAATATGGCAACCAGGTTGCCAAAGGAAAAGATTCGTGAGATGCAAAAAGTGCTATTGTCAAATCAAGTCAACCAGTCATGGCACCGTTTTGGGAACAGGATTTTGGAGGCCTCAAAATATTGGAGGGATTGTCGCTGGAGGAGCAAAAGGTTGAAGCATGAGAGTTTTCGGATCACATTGACATCCATGATGCTGCAGCTTTGCAGCAATAGTTGACTGGGCTATCTGAGTGTCCGACGTGAAGCATCTTCGTGGGTGCTCCAGCAGAAAGTCCAAGACACGCTTGTTCTCAGACTGGGGCCTCGGCATTTTGCTGGCCCATGAAGCCAGCACTTGAATGTCGCACATGTACCAGCATTGCATCATCAACTTTGGCCACGAAGTGAAATCATTTTGTTGCTCAAAGACATGTCTCCATGTCATATCTGTAATGTACCATACATTCGGTTTGCATACATCGTATACAGTATCATAGTAACGTGTATAGAACATGTGCACATAATGTACATAATTCGCATGATATTGTTGTGTTCACTTCATGTCAGTCAGTTCACTTGTTTTGGGGGGTGGCACAGTGACACTAAGGGCCGAACCGTTGCTGCTGGCTCCACGTGTAAGCAAGATAACGCACCTGCTATGGTGCCATCATCCTAGATTCCTAGCTTCATGGGACAAGGAATCCTCGAAATTAGACCTTCAACTATATGTCAAAATCTAGCTATGTGTTTCAAATTGTGTCACCAATGTTTCCTACATCAGGCACGTTTTTCAACGATATCTTGCTCTTAGCAGGTGCGTCCTTTGCATCAACAACTGGCCCTTGTGCCAACAACTCCCCACAGCTTTGCAACAAGCTGATGAACCAAGGTACCATGATGGGAAGGCCAGTGTTGCCCAAGAGAATCAGGGTCTCAGGTTGGTGGCCAAAACGGCAAAGCAGATGGCTTTTCAAACGGATGATTCTGAGTCGCCCTGCGCCCACAGTGGTCAACAACACTGGACTATTCACATAGTCCTTAGATGACAAAAATGGCTCAAATGACTCTGACATTGTGCACAAACCGAACGCCAATCGTTAGGGCTTTCCATTCCGGCTTACAAAAGGGCTCACTTGTCCAGCCCTCGCCTTTCCGGCTCCAAAACAAATGTTTCTATATAAAAAAAACTTGAAAAAACATTTCAAAAACCAAAGATTTCAAACTTCGCATCGAGATTTCTTCAAGCACATCAGCCCAATCTGTGGAGCCATACCATCACTGAAGAGGGAGTCAGTACCTCGGGGATGAAGCACTCAAGTGCCCGGAGCTCCAAGTCACACTCTTTCTGGAGTTGCACAAGGGTTTCCCTCCTCAAATAACATGTAGATCAATCCAAACGATGCACCCATACTTTTCCACAGAGCAAAACAAAGCTTATTTTAGAATGAATTTTAGACAAGCCCAAGGATGGCAATTCTTTTCGTCTCCTCTCCAGATCAAACCAATACGAATGGGACCCCATTTCTGACCTGGGCCACCGAACGAGGCCGTTATTTTGAAAGGAAGACACCGTCAAGTAAAGCGCCTCAGACGGAGGTTTTGGGCAGAAGAAAACAACACTTGTAGCGCCACGAAAAAGCAAGACCACCAGACAAGGCACATGAGGAAAAGGATGTAGGCCTTCCTTTCGAAAGGTCTCCTTGTCAGAACTGTCTATGTTCCACAGTACAAAGGCCTTGTCTTGTTCTCCAAAGGGGAAAAACTCTCCCAAGCAAGAATCTAAGAAGAAGCTCTTCAGAAAATATCTCAATCTGACAGTTGGTCGATTTCCACAATTGTCAGAACCTTCGAGAGTTCAACACTTCATACACTGATCCACGAATGGTCATCCATATGTCCGAGATTCACAAGGTTCGATGATGGACAACCTTCTCTCCCATCATTTAACGGGCGTGGTTCGTAAAGGAATCACCGCTACACGCCCTATCAAACTCCTGAACGGGCCCGTGGCAAACTAGGTAGCAGTAGATGACGAGAATGCCAAGCGCATGCACACCGATCCTCACTAGCAGATACGTCCCGTCCCCCGTCAATGTGCAATAGGTGGGTGTCAGGGCGTTTCCACGGAGGACAAACTAAGGCACAGAAACATCTATCAAGTGGCATTAACAGCCATTGCATGCCCAGTTTTGGCCAAGTTTCCAATACCCCGCCATGATCTTCAGGACCTTCGCCAAGGCCTCTATACGTGATCTGCTGCTGTTAGTCTCCATTTTGTGGCAGTTTCACCACAAGAGTCACTACTGCACCAGCAGTACTGCACAAGGCCGTATAAGCAAGCTGTATGATCAATGCACCTTGTAATTTGCAAAAGAAAAGCCTTAAACCCTCAAAGAAAGGGCCATTATTTAAAACACGCCTACCCTCTAGCGCTCAGATGTAGTGAGGTCAAGTGGACAATGTGGATGCTGTATCGGCTGCTGACTTTTGTAATCTGACACCTGTCCTCGCCTTGTACTCCAAGCGATGCGATCGTTCCAGCGCATGGCTCGTACACCTGATATTGTGACATAGTATGATTCCATTGGCTTGCACCAGTGTAACAGCTGTAACACCCAACAGAAACTGCATGAGGCTTTGCCAGAAATGACATGAGATGCTGAAGGAGTTGAGGTCACAGCTGGTTCTTTTTGTTTTTCTTGGCCTCCTGGGTGTACAGCTTATCACATCTGAGACTTGAGGATGTTGGTAAATGCAGCACCCCAACAAGCCAGTTTCCATCACCCTTTTAAGTTGTTTTGTAAAGCTCAGATGTATTCAACATGTTTGAAAGATGAAAAAGCTGGAACTTTATATACATTTGCCAAGATGTTTCAAGCCCGTATTAATTTTTGAGACGTATAGGTATAGTTCATGGACTGTGACTTGCATCCATTTTTTTCCTCAAGTCATCAGAGGGTGCGGCCCTCAGCCCCACCTCTATGGACTCGTCTTTGGGCATCTAGGCGCAACAAAACACAAAATGACAGGCCCTGGTGAATCTGCGTCAGAATCCCATGCAGTCCATGAATTTTTTCTAGCCAAATCAATCAAACAAAATCCACTTCAAAAAAAACCTGATTTAGAAGCCAATGTTCAATTGGAAGGAAGTTTGCTATGCTTCCCGACATGCCAACGCTGTGCCGACTCGCGGTGTCCATCATGGTTGTGGTGGTGAACAAAGGGTTCCTCAGGTGGAGACTCTGCACGCGGCACGTTGTCGCCATTTCCTACTGACGTGAAGGGTCATGTTCTTTTGAAAGCTGCTGACATCTGAAGTTCACTACACCTTCCAAGCCAGGAATTTCAAATAAGAAAAACGGTCTTGAAGTGGGCCGTCACGGTCATGACTTTGTCCTGGAATGGAAATACTGGATCACCATTTCTTTTATGCATTGCCTATTTCTGAGCGAAAAAAAACAGGGAAGAAAAGTGAAAAATAAAAAAATCGCAGAATCTTCGTGTGTTTGTGTCGTGTACATATATATATATATAAATACATGCATATAACCATAAACATATGTAAGATATACATATGAATACCCTTACATATTTTTGACATCAAGCCTTTCCCGCCGAAGGCACTGGAACTCCGGGATCCGAGTTGTAGCGACGACTCAGCTTGATACTACTTGATGGAAGAAATCCGGCTAACCACCCAGCATGTAAAAAACCCTGTAAATCATTGGATATTCACCATATCAACTGGTGGCGAGGATTTCTGGAAACCAAGAGGGATGGGGATCATCAAAACAAGTGTCTTGCCCAATTTTGGAACCAAAAATTGTTGTTCCTGATGTTACTGAGCTTTCGGCAAAGCTGTGACGGTGATCCTGTCTTAGGTTGCTGTTAAAAAGCAATATGCCAATTTGTCATTTGTTCGAGTCCAGTCATATCTACAGTACATATGCGGCTCTCCCCATCTAGCAACAAACAGACTTGGAGTCATATTTGGCGATACGACATGTTTCTTAACAATCCATTTTCTGAAGCCCATAAACAGCAGCTGCAAAATATGGCCAGCGATGCCCGTCGCCGCTGCCCGCCTGCGGCACTGGCACTGGTCGATTCCAAGTTAAGTGAAAGAATTAAGACTGCAGTGCGCATATCTTTTTTTGTGTACTTGGCGCGACTTTACTCCGTTTTAGCTCCTTCCTGCTTGCAAAGGCAACATGTAATGCCTTTCATCAAATAATTCTGTTACAGGACATGTTTCATCACGAGAAGTTTGGACTGAAACTGGAGTCCTCGGTGTTCTATGTGAGTCCACATGCTGCTTCCGCGAACCCCGCTATCACACCCAAAAAATAATTTTCCCCAGCCCTGCTTTGTTGTACTTCTGCCAAGATGACATCTTTGCTTGCATCCGGAAAGAGTTTTGCCTTGCCAGTTGGACAGTCACTTGCATGTCGCTGATGGAAGACTGCATGGACGATTTGTGGATTGCTTTTCTTAATTCTTACCTTGACGTAGCACCGATAATCTTCTCGTTGTTCAAATTAAGACATCATGTCATGTCGACCTAGTGAGTTTTGTTTCCGGGACGCCTGAGCACAACTGGCACCATGTGTAGCAGCGAAGTAGAGCCCAAGATGATGAGGAAGAAACTGCATACAACACCAATCTTGCTTGCAAGAGCCCAAAAACAACGGCTTGACTTAGAGCTACTTCTTTTACTAAACTTATGAACACCAGTTGATTGGGAAGTAGGCCGGCTCCGAAGGGAAAGGAGAGGAACAAGGCCAGAGTTCCAAACTATCAAAGAGCAATCTGCTGTTCTGATTTAGAAGCAATTTTTTGTAGAATCTCTGTATTGATCCTTGGAGCATTCCGACATTCAACTGCTCTCCCATAGCTGATGTCCGATGCCTAATGACATAGGTAGAAGTGGACTGTTTCGACCAGTCCTGCATGTGCTGGAAACGACATGAGGTCCGAGAACTGGGTAACCCACACCGAGCATCACCCTGCAAGGAGAACAGACAAATCATAGCGAAGCTTGATGGTAAGCACGGAATTGGCCCATGTCACTGTCTCTATTGCGAAACATACTCAAGGGCGAATTATGTATCCTGAGGTAAAGTGGCGAAAGAACAAAATATCTAGTGGGCAAAAAAACATGCAGTTATTCCCTGGTCGGCATTGTGATCTTTGAAAGTGGCCAAACAAACATCAGTAGCTTGGTGTTTTCCGTCTCTCCTAATATGGAGATTCTGGAAGTCACTGCCCCTTCCCTGCAATGTGCCCGTCCACCACAGCGAGGCCACTCTGTGAGACGCAGCTGGCAGAAGTGTAGAGCGCTTGTGGCAAGGAAAATGCACCTGCAACAATGGTTACACACAAAGCAGTTCAAAAAATAACGAATAAGATCAATCAAAATCAATCAAAAGAATTCATGCTTACACTTCTTATGCCACATAAAGGTCTCAAGGTTGTCCCTTGCCCTTACAAAGCACCGTGCGGCTCCAGAAGCCACATGACAAAGGCTCCAATGAGGATGACCGTCACCTGGATGACATGTAATGTAATTGGGTACAGTTATCACATGTTCACTCAGGTCACCCGGAATCGTGGTGTCTCCAGTGCAGCTGGGGACCCCAACGATGTAGCCAGCGTAGCACCTCATCCAAACTAGCAGCTACTACCAGTACTTTTGCTAATCATATCCCTTCAAAGATCCATGCCCTTCTGCACTCCATGGGACCAACAAAGGGGCTTGGCAGATTGCAAAAAATATCAGATGTACTCTACACATGTATTTTTATATCGCAAAAAGCATCAACCAATAACCAAAAGCTTCCAGGTAGACTAGTATTCTTGACTAGTAACGCTGCCATCAACAACTCTATCGGCCGCAGAAGAATCTGGGCAACAATGACCAGTAGTAGAGCTCCTCGATGAAAAACAGCAAGGAAAATTTTCTCCTCTTCTCTTGCACCTCAGAGTTGGAGGTCAAACTAAAACATGCGGGAGGATCAGCTGAGCTCTTCATCCAAAAGGTCGTCTCAGTACCAAGAAGCAAAACAAAAGCAAGATCACTTTCCATCTCTGCTTTGATGTTTGTGGCAGAACGGCCTTTCAGAATATCCATAGCCATATCCTGTTCATCTGAATCTACATCAGCATTGATCCACATCAAGCATCTCCGCATCTCCCTGGTGGTGCTGCCTTTCCCAACCCCGACCAGCTGTGCTTCCGAACTGTAAACCAGTCGATGCCCATATACGCCTGCCATAATCCAACGGATTCTTTACTTGACCCTCAAATTTGGGAGACACTGGAAATCTGCCCTTGAATACAGAGAGTTCTTTGAGAAAAGGAGACAATTGCCAATCTAGTCGATAACAAATGTATACATTGACATGATATATAAGGATTGTTCGAAAAATTCCACCAATGGCATTTTAACACCAAAAAACAAACAAAACACCACAACAAACAACAAAACTGGGAGTTCCTTGATGCTTCCACTGCGGCAAAAAATGATTCTGTCGGGACGGTCGATTTTGCATGGTTTATACCAAGGGGGGACACCTTCAACTTCATCTTCGTGGAATTTGCACTGAAAGACTAGTCACTAGACTTTTTAAAAAGCGTGTTGTAGATGTATCTATTGAGATACAATCACTTAACGTTTGTGTATTTATACATGTATACTAGTACATATGTATATATATATATATTATGTAGAGATATGTACATACACGCGTTGACGCACGTATGTATATAGATACATCATGTACAACAATTTGAACCCATGTAGAATAAAAATACTCAAACTTCAATCTTCAGATCATTTTCCTATCAAAGATTCTCTGATTCTATATTCTAAGGCATTCCAAAGGATGATTGTATATACAAATTATACAAACAGTCATACTATTGATAGAAGAAAGTCTACACCACCCGGGATGTATAAAACCTTATAAATAATGATATGTTTACCATATCAACTGTTTGGCCGGATTTCTTCCATCAACTATATCGTTTGTACCAACGCTCGCCTGTCGGAAGTCCGACAACACCTTAGGAGGCCAAAGGCCATGCGTTGTTGCCATGTGTTTCTCAAGCGTCTCTGTGTTTCCGAAACGGGAGAAGTTGGGATCTGGGCTTGACTTGAGTATAAATACAATGATAACAATGATAATCATCATCATAACATAATAATCATCAATAATAATATAACAATCATAGTAATATGCCTTCAAGACTGGAGTGATTGGAGTGCTCTAAGCTTTATTTCTTCATCCTCACAATATGGCAAAATCACCTGCCAATTGCCAATCAAACCAACCACCTTACCAGACTTCACCACTCCAAGCATCCCAGCTGTTCGGATGTTTCCCGCCACTGTCCTTGGTGGTGGTCAACCAAAAACCGACCCGGTTTTTGGGATGCTTTCGAACCGCAGAGACGAAAAAACTTGCACCCAAGCGGCGGAGTCAAATTGTCCAGCGTATTGGCTCGAACCTCAATGCTGGAGACAGCCGTAATACATCACACCTTTCCATTCTCTTCAAGAAACTTATGGAAAAAAAGAAAAAGCATCTTCCTTTCCGTGTCATCTTTGATTTAAACAAATCTGCCTTAAAAATGAATTCCACATTCTTTGCTCCATCAGATTATCATCCAAGTTGTGATGAAAGGTAGGAAGCTATCAAGTTGGAGTTTTTGGGTTGTCTTCCTTAGCAGCTGGGTGTCCGAGCACGTCCTGCAGCGAATATCCAAAAATCAACAAAAATTCAATGCAGAGTTTCCCTCTTCAAAGTCTGTTTTTTTCATCTGCTTTCAGAAAAATTGCATGCTTCATCCCAAAAAAGAATTTGGAGACAATGACATGAGCAAAGCTCAGAGAATAGGCAGTGCCTGAGAGAGAAGAAGATACGTCACCAAAGGACCTGGAACTCATGGCAAGGCATTGGAGATATGCCCTTGCAACAAGGGCATCAATCTGCATTTGGTACCAAGTCATAGATAGGCGTTGGATGGTAGACAGGCCAGCGAACAGCGAATATTATGCATCTATTTGATGTAGAATTTTCGTGCCACGGAGTGGTTTAACTTGGCCAAACACTCCCCTTTCCCTACACTACATGCTGACCAATTCACCTGACTGGAAAGGATCTGATCAGCCAAGTTCTGAGCGCTCCAGCGAAGGGACTGACAAACGCGAACCGCTCGTATGATCCGCGGGCGCAGGACCCGTTAGGCCTCAGGAAGAAGACGCCAAGGAGTGGATGATCCGAGCAATTCCCTTTAGATTCAGTTACCGCAGCGTTTATGCGACTTGATTTTACCCAGCTTTCGGTGTTTCCTCCAGGGAAGCCTCAAAAAAGATGTGATGATGATACTGAAGCATAAAACTGGATGGTCCCTGAAAGTGCCGTGCATTTTTTCCTTGCATTGATTTGGATAATGCCGGAATTAGCAAACACATATTCTTTGGCAGATTTTTCTTCTCATGCGTAAATCAGGCTCAACCATTCTGACAAGCAGCTGCCAGACGAAGCAACTTTCAAGTTGAGTGGAAGCGACTGGCGCCGCTGACGACAAATCAAGGGGCGAAGAAATGAAATAGGAGGAGAAGGCCACATCTGTCCGTTCAAAGCTATCTAAAACATCAGTAAGACCTATGCAAGAAGTGTTGAGTATCTACCAGTTTAGTATCGGCTTGAGGGTAATGCAAGCTGACCAATCCGGGGTATCGACGAGTGAAGTAGTTCGCTTACTGATCGAATTTGTTGTGAGTCCAAGGCTGTGCAAGTCAAGGGCATGAACAAGTGAGAAATACATGATCACACATGGACCTACTTACATTTAACACACCTACAGTTCAAAGTCCAGCAATACTTGTATACCACTTGTCCAATACTTGTATACCACTTCCAATTACCCAAGTTTATACGTATAGAGATAGCGTCAGAGGAGTTCAGAGGGGACCATAGACTTCTTCCCTAACTGCACTGAGTTTTTCACCTGGCGTTTCGCTTCAGGCATGTCCTGGTGAAAGGCAACACACCGATTGTCTCCCCTTTGACATCTCTACGGAAGTCAGCTCTACGGGTCCTGTGTCCCCATAACGCTTGAGACACGGCGACCATAGGCAGCGGCATGTGTCAACTGAGGCCTCACTGACCAGATCGTCTCCCAAGCCAAAAATAGGATGTCTGTGCAAATCACTGGTGTCACTGATAGATTGGAACACCGGGTGTTGGACGAAGGAGGCACATCATGCTTGCTTTCCTGGAGACGAACAGCAGTGCTACTCAAGCTGCTCCCTGGTTCATCCCTGTGACAACAAGGTGACTAAAATCATGCTGACAGTGAGGCCTTCGGCCCTCCATTGCAGAAGTCTGTGCGAGATCGAGTGCCGGAGTAAATCGCATTTCGCTCCTGGCATCTCTGGAAGACATCCAAATTCCAAGCGTGCAATCTTACTTACCTTGACTTTGTCAAACACTTAGTACCAATACTAGATATATACATATATAGATATCTAGATATCATTTTCACGAGACATGGTAAATTGGAGTCAACCTAGCCTTGCTTTGAAGCAGCAATGCTTCCTGCGCCTCGATGAGCCGATCCTGTACAAGGTTGAAACGAAGAACATTTCATTTCAAACCTGTATTTCAACTATACTCAACTTGCCTGTTAGAGGATAGTGTCTTGCGTTGTATGTTTTCGAAGCACTGGATACTGCATTATATTGATGTTAAAAAAAAACAAAAAAACTTCACCTGAGCCGTGAAATTTTGCCACCGCCACTGCTGTCGACAACATGAATGCCATCACCATCGTCGTCATCGTCATCGTCGTCATCACCATCATCATCATCATCATCATCATCATCAACATCATCATCATCATCATCATCATCATCATCATCATCATCATCAAAGCAGCAGCACATCATCAGCAGCCGCAGTAGCCACAGCTAGAACCCAACTCCATTTCTTGTGCAACATCGTATGCAGTCGCCTTTGCAGCCGGATCATACCTTTCAAGTTCATTGGAGTTTATATCAATCATAAATCAGGACCCAAGAGACCACAGGATTTTGTTTATTCCCTAGTAAAAACTTAGTTGAAAACCAAGTATCAAAACTCACAACTTTGGGGGTTCAAAGATCTTCCATAGCTCCTGTCAATTCTTTTCCCCCATCTCGGTCCTGCAGCTTCTCCTTGATGCTGGGTAAATTCCAAACCTTCCGATTCAACGACGCCCGTTCCGACCTCGGGGAGGACAACTCACTCTCTTTTTTTGGGGGGGAGTTACAACCCTTGCACATGCAAAGCCTTCACCCAACCCAGGCACCCACACTTTGAGCGATTAGGAAGCTCAGGGCTTGCAGATGAAGACCTTCAAAAGCTCCAGGATTTCTACAGATTCTTCATATTTCAAGTGGGTAGCATCTGATGGTCTTGGCCAAAAGTCAGTGTTCCACCAAGATCCCCCACGAGTCTCCATCATGGCCTTCACGGCACACTCATGGTGTCATGTGTCATGACGTTTTGCATTGCAAAAATTCCCGGGTCCCAAAGTTGCCATCCTTCAAATCCCATTGCCACAGCAGGTGGTGACGTTGTAACCCCCAAGGTTTCCAAATGGCTTGACAACCACACCTTCCATGCTTGGGCAGAGACTGTGGCTGTGGACCCTTTTTGTCGAAACAAGTAACAAAGGCTGTGCTACTTTGATCTGGCGGCGCGCATGAGTTCTTATCATTAAAGTCTTATGCTCATCCTGAGAACTTCTAAGGGATGGACTGAGACTTCCAACCATCTACGAGTACCTGCTGCGATATAAAATTTACAAGCCTTTACATGATATCTATTGACCTCCATCTGCTGGCAGCTATTCCCTGTTCCACAATTTAACTTCTACTAGTATACGAATATATATATATATATATTTTTTATGAACTTTGACATAAAGAGTGGCAATTGTTTTGCAAATAAGCTTTCTTGCGGTTGAGCCATCCAAGAGCGGAGCAGCGGTGGTGTTCTGCCAGGAACATATACTGTCAAAGGGACGGTCATTTGGTGGACTACAGTACAGAGTATACGTCCTAGTACTCATGTTTTCCGATATATACTAATATCTATACACCCGCATATTTATACACATGTAGCTTAATAGTTATACAAACAATGCGATGAACCAACAAGATTGGATCCAACCAAGAATGATTCCTGTCGAACTAGGTGCCCAACTTCGGCCTCTCAAAACATGCGCAGAAGAGGTGACCTTTGCAGATGCCCCCTGTCATGGGTAGTAACTATCCATTCTGCTTGTGTGCATGTATCTACAGTATGTGTACATAATATGTGTAGCAGAGAGCATCTTGAGTGTTTTGCATATTGGTTCTTGCATGATGTACAATATGTATTAACATATATAGTATGACTTACCTGCAGGGCTTTACTTTCTGCATCTGCAAATCCGCTGGACACTGACTTGAACTTGTCAAACTTTTCCAAGGACTATTCAAATTTGATGTAAACTGAAAATTATCAGGGCATCCGGCATGCTGCAATCTAGAATCTAGGTCCGGAGCAAAGCACCATGTCGTCTGGATGCACACTCTTGGTTTCAATAACAGTGTCCTGAACCATTCGCAAGGCGATGCTTAAACGCATCCCTGACATGGCAATGAAGAAGTTTATACCTCTGGAAGACAACCAACACTAAGTTGGTAAATTACGTATGATTATGATGTACTCCTTCCTTGCTGATATAAGAGGCACTTTACCTAGCATTCGGCAACCAGTGATCATGTCCAGCTCCTTGTTGAGCCATGGATCCTGGCATGGGTTGAAGCGCAAATTTGCGATCTCGCAGACGGGAAGTCTAAATGCCACACAGTTTCATGATCCATGCCACCCTCCTCACCTGCTTCAGCAGGTGTATCTGCTGCTCAGACAGCACAGGATTTTGTCGCTGAGGGGACACACCTCAGGGTACTCCGTTGGCTGGAGCTTGATTTGAAGACACCAAAAAAACCATTGCAAATTGTAGAGGTTGTGACCTGATGGCCTACCCTAGGAAGAGAACGGTTGGTTGGGTCTGATCATTTGCAGCCTTCGATGTTACTGTTGACTGGCCAATGACTGGGATCTCGGCCGCGGCCCTGGGGCGGCCTGGCATCATGCACTGCTGAAAAATAACTAACCGCAGATACCAATCTCTCAAAGGAACTCTGATCCATAGGAATCCATAGGGATAGGGGTACTCATGATGAGGATTGCCTCCAGTTCAGAGCAAGATCATTCAAAATCGTAACTGGCCACTTGCCGAGACTGATGCGGATACACTGTGCCTCTTTGAATGATCCCATGTTTTCCAGAATGTTCTGGCATGTTTGAGGATTTTTTTCCGGATGTATTTCCGAACTCACTCTAAATAGTGGAATAAACTGCTGGTGAACTGGAAAGCTGGATTTCTTCAATCTCTGTATCTGCCCACTTCACAGCCTTGTCGAGGAGCTCGAGGAACCTGGAAGACTTTGAAAGGCGATCAGCTAAATGGTGGGGTTTTTTGGTGAAATGGGGAAGGTGTGTCTCGAGAGTTGAGCAAAACCACCCGTTGACTTCACCAGTGGGATGAACCAAGGCACAAAGCACTGGCATCCCTTACCAAATTGAAGCTGCACGTACCCGAACTCCAGTCATGGTGAGTCATGCTATATCATGCTATATCTATATGGCTCCGACTTTTTAAAACCTCACAAACAAGGTCTCACAACGGGATCGTGGACTGAGTGACCCTCACTTGCTGCCTCCATAGCTGCTCGTGGCGTGGCTTGAGCCCAAAAAAATCAGCATCAATCCCAGGTCACAGAGTGTCACAGCCCTTCACAACAGCCTTCCATCCGCTCCCGCTCTGCTCAGATCTCAGCTCTATGAAAAAACACGAAACAAGTTGCATGCGAGCCAGGCAGCCACTTTTTTTTACTCACTCCTGACACCAAGGGGAGTTGTTGATCAGGCAGATGGTATTGTTTATAATTGGTTTGTGGGAAAGACTCCCATAGCCGATATTCAGGTTAAGAGAGGACTGGTGGGAGAGTGCCAACAAAACAAAACAAAGAATCGGCATGATCGATCTTTTCCCCAACAGGGTAACTTCGGGGTTTTCAACCATGGCAAAGATCTTGGGGCAAACTGACATGCTGCCTTGGGGTTCTTTGGGGCAAAATGGCTTTCGCCTCCGAAAAGGTTGTGGAAGGTTCCCTCAACTGTTCTCCACGCCGTTATCTCAGGCAAATGGTGAAGAGACAAGTAGTTGAGGCGACAACCGCATAAGATCCAAACTCCCCCATCCCAGCCCACCCATAGCCAAGCAAAAACAAGGAGTCAAGCAAGGACAGAATTAGGAAAACAAGCGGATGAGAACCACAATCCTCTGACCCAACCGCAAAACGCAAGCAAAAGCAAAGGGATGAAAGGGGACCAGTAGCAGATAACTAAGTACCAATGTAAGACAAATGTCAGGGGAGGATGGACATCAACACCTAAACGGGAAACAAATTCCAAAAATGGAGAACCAAAGTGGTAAACAAAGAGCACCCAAGAAAGCTCGAGGCAGTAGGAGACAAAAGAACCGAAACAAACGAAGGGAAGACAAAAGAAGGGACACAAATGACACAAATGATAAAGGCGGACACACCTGCCAGGAGAGAAACCAAGGGTGCAAAGATGGGGCTCAAAATTCTTTTACATTGGTCTCTCAGTTTCTGCATCTGGTGCATATGGTGCTGGGCTCGGAAAAGGTTTCTAGAGAGTTCTACCTATTGTGGGATAGATACATCTAAATTATTGCTCAACGGGCATACTCACAAGGAGAACAATACCCTATACACCTCGACTCTGAACGGAAAAATGCAGAACCAGTTGGAAAGTCAGCCAATCTTTCAAACAGGTGACTGGATCATTAGATTTATGCACATCCTCGTATTTCCAATCAAAGTCAAGCCCGCTCGGAAAAGGGTAGCGTGTAGAGTCTAAGACCATGCTAGAATATGTAGAGTTGAAGTTGAAGCGAGCAAGAATCTATACCATCCACGTGTGGCCAAACGCCATTGAAATCAGCACAGAAGACAGGCCTTCCCCAAGCAGGCACTTGGCCGCTCCGCACCAACGAAACATCTCACTAATCGACAGCTGGGATGGCCAACTTGCTTTAGGAATCAAGGTATTCCAGCATCGCCCTTGGTAAATGTTTCTTGATTCACGTTCAGTCAAACTGAAACCAACTGTTGTTGGTCCGTGCCATGCTGCAGTCGGCGCCTTCAAAAATGCGCAGTTTACTCAAAACGCATAGGCTTTGTGGCTTTGCTCATCTCCGGCAGCCCATGGATGACATTCAATAAAGGTCAAATCCAGCTGCATGTAAACAGAATACCTTCAGAGCTTCGCACTGGGCATCATCTCCACCTCGGCACCCAAGCTGAAGCCGAAGCTTTTCCATCATGCAATTAGCCGAGTGTTCTCAATGCTTCACCCCTTAAGACTTAAGTGACTTAAGTGACTTAGGCATTAAAAATAGTTTCGCTTTGCCAAGATGCAATGGTGGCATTTGCGGTGCCACCACCCTCGCAAATGGCCAGTAGGCCGTAGCGCTTCTGGCGCAGAAAACCGGTGGCGCAGTAGACGAAAGAAAATGAATTTCCCAAGGTGAAAAGAGAGTCGAAAACCCAAGGTTCAAGAGTCAAAAAAAATCTCTCCAATTCTTCAGTTTCAATTGGTGATCTCAAATTACATGCACCGTACATACCTTAGACTCGATTCTTCACATCCAAAAAGTAAAGACCCAGAGGTATGATTTTTTGTGAAACCTTTCAACATTGCACAGCCGGAATAATTGGCAAATTGGACCTGCTGTCGCTTGAGCTCATGAAGCAGTGTTGTCAAAAGCTTGGTGCCAGTACCTGCAGTCATATCTCAAAACTCAAAACTTGAGGGACATTTCAACTCATGGCCACACCATCGTACCACATGCCGTTTCTTCAGAGAAGCAAAATCCTCTGACCCAGCAAAGAAGAGGCAAGCAAAAGCAAGGAAACTAGTAGGGCGGGAGATAAGTAGGGAGAAAGCAAATGTCAAGACAGAAACAAAAGGGAGCCAAAAAGCAAAAGAGGCGAAAACAGTCACCAAACCTGCAAGACAAAGGGTGACAAAGGCAGACAAACAGAAACAAAGCAAAAGAGAATGCAGCCATGCTGGTAGACAAATAAGACGAGAAAAAAGACAAAGGCCCAAAGAGATGGACAAACCCGCGAAAATCTATGAGAGAAGCGACACAAAAGAGACAAAGGTGCAGGAACGGACACACCCACCAATGCTCAGAGAAAAACGAACAAAGACAACATGAGACAAAGAGGCAGGGTAAGGCGGACACGTCTAGGTTGCATTGAGAACCCTCGCAATGAAAGTGTTCAGGAAAAAAGCATGCTCACCGTCTAAAAACCCTCACCTCCGAGTGGGTGGCCAAGTGCCATGGCTCCTCCATTGACCTTTGCACCGCATTTCACTTCCACAAACTGAAGACGCTTCCAGATGTCTTTGACTGCTTCCATGTGCACAGGCCCATTTTTGCTTGAAACTATACATCAGAACGCCCCACAGAAATGTGATTTCTAAACATCTGACTAATGTCATTAAATCGAATTGCCTCTAGCAGAAAGAGGCACTTCGGAATTTCAATTCATGGTGATTTGTGTCTGGTTTTCAACAAAACCCGCAACATAATCAGTTCAATCTGGGCAAGTTGCGTTCAGCTTCTCAAAATCTGCTCCCAAGGCCTCTAGCAGGGTGACAAACCCACAACTTGGCGAATCCACTACTTCCGCGCAACCGAATTCACCTGTCGGGCTTGGGCCTTACACCAAGCCAGCGGAACGGAAGCAAAGGCTTCATTCACCTTAGAATCACCATAAAGCTCTCATCACAAAAAGCTGTGGCACTTTTTGATCTTGGCCAATACACAAAAAATGATTTCGGGAACCCTACCACGCATACACTCTCCTTGCGAAAATAAAAGTTTGGATATCTATCTTTGTGTCACTTGCAATGTCCAATGAAGCACCCTTCGTGTGTTCATCGGAAGTCTGGGCACAGCACCTCATAGAGGTCGATGTCTTGGATCTTCATCTTTACCTGTCGAGACGTGCTAAGAAAGATTATAAGCTTAGGTCCAATATGGGCTACCATAGTACCTGGTTCCCAAAATTACTAAAAGGTATGCTTTTGAAGGGCACCATCTCACAAAGTCATATCTTATTTGTGTGTTTCCCGCGCATCTGCACCTTCTCCAATGCATTTTGTGATGCAGGAATGGGCCTCAATTGCAAATTCTCGATGCCTAGATGAGACCTGGTGCATTGGATGCTTTGGGTTGAAAAGTGCTTAGAAACAGAGAAAATGCAATAGCGCAGCTATGATAGATTAAACAAGAGATAACCTACGAATTGTAGTCCCCTTTGCACTTTGCCACATTTCATTCTCGTCATGTAAAGAGATCAGCAGCTCTCATTTTCTACCAAATTTCTTTGATGTATCCTTACAATTCACAATTAAAGCCAACAGGTCTTCTCCCTTCAGTCCAAGTTTATAGGAGTGCCACCAGATTTCCATTTTTTCATTGATCTATTATCATCCATCATCAACATCCTCAACATCCGGTGGTGGTTTTTCACCAACCCATTTGAAAAATGCTTGCTCGTCAAATTGGATCATTTCAAACATGAAACCCCAATTTTGCGGGGTGAAAATTCAAAAAAAAAAACTTTGAAAAAACACCTTTTCATCATAACGAATCCTCACGATTTTTGTCGCCCAAGAAACCCTTCCAGCATTACCACGGGGTCCGCAGCCGCCTGGAGCGGCATCTGTTGTTGTCAATCGTGGGCGGGAACTCATGGGAAATCTCCCGGAAAAACACTGAGGCAATGACCAGAGCCAAAGAATGTATCCTGCAATTTTTTTGGGATTCCGTGGATTTTTTTTGGAATCCCAAAAATACTGAGTCATCACGGAAACCCAAAACAGAAGTTATGTATTAGCTATTATTTTTTGTGGCAAGGAAACACATCTACACGAACAACCAACATGTATATCAAAGTTCAGAACCCACCCTCTCCTCGCCAATGGCTTGAGACCTAGCTTCTGCAATCCACGCCTTGAGCACCACCAAATTTCGAAAAAACAACACTCTGGGTACTCTTTGCAACCACCAATCAGTAATGTTACTAATCTTTTTGGTCCTTTCAAACATGTTAAACATGGACAGTAAACATGTTGTTTTTTGGAAGGCTTCTAGGCAACCCAGCTCGTTGCAAATCAACACAGCAGAGGCACCATCACCTTGAGAAAGTGTTTTCACTGCTGGATGGAGAGTGGAAACATGGGAACAGCCCTCATTGCTGACACATCATATACTAACCCGCATGTCAAGACGCCTTTCAGATTGATACAGGGTTACGGTATATAAGTATATACATAGATCACATTACAAATCTACAAATGTATGTATGGACGGCAGATAGGTACTTTCATGAAGTCATACAGATATGTGCTTTCATAGCAAGGCCTCTCATTTGCTCATGTCATTGCCTACCCACTCCGTCCCTAGGCCCCAACAAATTTGTGAGGAGCTCCCTGGAGTAAGAATGCCGTTCGGGAACATGGCCTACACATACAAAAGACGAAATGTTGATACACCTCATCACTGGAGGACAAATGGAAGGGATAGCACATTTTGCTGCATGGCGTCATCAAGCAAGTACTCTTGCTCTAGCTGTTGGATTCCAAGCGTTTTTCTTACGCCCGATCTGCATGTCACAAGCCTTCAACTTCCCCAAGCTTTCCACTGTGACACCGGCACGGATGCCCTCATCCTGCAAGGGAATACCGGACGCTCAATTGACTGGGGGCCATCAGACGCTGTGCAAAAAAAAGCAAGACAGGAGGGATGGTATTATAGGCAAGCTTGTGCAACCACCCCAGGCAATTGCCAAGCTCATCTCTCTGATACTTCTCGGAGATTCAAATCTGGACAAAACAAAACCTTCTTGCGTCATGTTGTCCTATATATATATATATATGATATATATATATATATGTATACATGTATATTCGTATAGTCAAGATTTCCCCCTAGACCCAAGACTTTACTTGTCCTCCGAGTGGATGCCCTCAGACTCGCCTGTGTTCCCTCAGATGAAAGTCTGCAGCACGTGTTTCTAGAGTCCAAGCAATGCTTCCAAAAGTTGAAGTCTCTTTTAATGTGTTTCGGACATGCGGAAAAGTAGATTTGGATGTTTCCGAAAATAGTGGTATCCCCAAATCATCCATCTTAATAGGGTTTTCCATTATAAACCATCCATTTTGGGGTACCACTATTTTTGGAAACACCCATTTCCTCTCAGAAAATGGAACTTGAAGCTTTGAACGCAGCCTCCCTGGGTTTCCAGTCGCTTCACAGGCAGTGGAATGATCTCGTCTTTGAACTTGCCAGCCTAACAAGTATTTGAGAAGATTCTCTACATATAATGTAAGATGTTGGATATCTGGTCACACCTCAAAAATAGAACTATAGATTAGATATAGAGATAGATAGTTTCAGTAAATGCAAGTTTAAATAGCAGAAATTCAACAACTGCAACTGTTGAAGCTCATCAGACTGTGGAGAGCATTCAAGCTTCGTACGCCCAGCCCAAAATAAAGATCTGTGGACTGAGATACATAGGTTCAAGCATCAGAATATCAGAAAACGACAAGTTGTTCAAACTTGAGGAAACCCAAGACACGGAATGTTTCCAGCTTCAAGCGGGCGAAAACCCATGGTTGACCTAATCTTTTCGAACATCAGGCCAACACCTTGGTGGATTCCATCGCTCGATGTTGTGAGATGGCGGCAAAACGGTCGGCATCCTGCACCGTAGAGGATTCCATTTCACTGACATCACGAATCACAAGCAACCTTAAGCAACCCTTTGGACACGTCTTTCCTTCATGTACATAAATGCTTACTTCTCAAGGATACTGCTCAACACACATAAGGATCACCGGCCTCACGAGTAAGGTTGTACTTCTTAGCCAAGAGTTCAGCTCCTCCAAACTGAGAGAAGGCCTTGGTGCGATTTCCAGCGATTCATCCATGTTTATCCCATAGCTCATATCTTTCGATTCTCTGCAGTACATCCTTTCTAGACAGTAAATCCTTGGGAGTTCGTGATAGCAGAGGCTTAGAATTAGGTCTTATCCCGTTTTTTGTTTGGCGCACCGCTTGTGAAAAGCTTTCAAATTCTCTTACCTAGCCAAAGCAAAGTGGCGGTGTCAATCGACCTCGACACCCCAAACACAGAAAACCTTGGACAAAAAACACATTGTCCGTTCGCACTTGGATGCCGCACAGAACTGGAAATACCAAATTGATCAAAGGCCTGCGACTATGTGGGTATGACTCTACAACAGGAAATTGGATTGAAAGCAGAGTCAGAATGACAAATGTTACATGCTTGGCACTTCCAGGCTTTCTTTTTAAAATTGGCAATCTTGACCCAGATGTCCCCATCTCCCCATCGCCTTCAGCTTGTCCTTGTATTTCTCACTCATAGCTTCTGTCATTGGAAATCCATGCCCCGCCTGATCAGGATTTACGAAAAACGATGCCAATTTCCAAGCGTTTTCCCACATCTCAACCTCTCGGTGCTCTGAAACTGGAAGGGACTCAGAAAATCAACTGTATATAGTATATAGTGGTGAATTTAAAGGAGGAAGTGCACACAACTCACCTGGAACATCTCTGTGACTGCGACAAAGGCCAAAGATCACCTTTCAGGCCTTGAGGCCATCCACGATGTTGGCACCAATAGGAACCAAAGACCTTTGGCTGAACCCAAGAAATCCTCAAGTCTTCCAAAGGAAACCACAAGAAGCTCGCATTTCTGAATTTTTCTCCTTATGAACTTCAAAAAGAATTGGCTTCAGTGTGCATTGACATCGTAGTATGTTTGCCTCATGCTAAACGAAAACTCGAAATTTGGCTGTACGTGGCGCTTCATCTACTGTATTGTATCTGCTTTGGGACTTTTTCATGTTTTCAGCGGCGCCGCTGGCTTCTGGGCCTCCCTTACATCGCCTCTACCCCTCCAGCAATACCTCCCAGCAAGACATCTGTGTGCAGAAGCTGAGACGGACTTGGCGCCATGTCTTTGCAACATCTTGAACAGCCCCAATCTGTACATGTCAGCGTGTCGCAAGCGTGAGTGCTTGTGAGTGTGTCTGGGTGTGTCTCTTTAAAATACATATGTATATACACATAGGGAGAGGGAGAGAGAGAGAGAGAAAGAAAGAGATCGATTGATTGATCGATCGATTGATTGACTGATTGATTGTATTTGATTGTGACATTATATATGGAAAATATATCATAAATTCTTTGTTTGCGCGTGTGCATTGCATGTGTTACAGATCTGCAGAGATCTAGCGCAGAATACTTCCCGCAACTTTTGCATTGCTTCCCAAGCTGGACAAATGGATATGTTTCTGTTCAACTTGCTGCCAAAACACAGCAGTCATGGACACCGCTCATCACAGCTTGGGCTGCCGCATGAACTGCCTGGGTGGTGTCCCATCCCACAGCTGGCAGATTTGCACCGTCTTCACCATCGATTAGCGTCCGTGGATGACAGACCGAAATCCGTGCTGCATATCCGAACATTCGTCGCACGATACTCACCCACCTTGTCTTATGCATATAAGGAAGATTTGGCTGTGGTCATGAAATTGCAAGCTTCCAAATATCAATTCACACTTCAACCGATCAGAAGTCATGGAAAGAAGCACCAAATGACACAGGTACTTCTCAACCTTAGAGCCTGTGGTCAAAATATCAATAACCTTGGAGTAAAAAACCCAACTGGTTTTCATCCCCCAACAAATTTTGAAGGTGTTTCCCCACCTGTTGAGAGGAGCCGCACTGCCTGTCAACAGAGGTACCAGGAACCTCAGCCGTTAGCTGGCTGGATAAGGTGTACAAAATGGAATTGATGCACCCAAAAGCTGCTGAACTTATTTTGCATGACCAAGATGTACTCAAGAAAATCCCATTGTTTTCAATTTTCAACGATATTGATGAAGTAGAACTTCTGTTCCACACACATCATACCTCGTACCTCCAAGTTTATTGCTGTCATTCTTTTGGGAAGGCACCAGAAGCAGACCCCACACTCTCAATCCAAGTCCTCCTGCACTTTCAGGCAAAAGCCGTGAGGAAAGGACCACGGTACGCGCCACATTGGCAGCCTTGACTACAGCACCAAACGGATGGCTTGGATGAGATAAAGTGATACACAATTGCCCTAGCCAGAGCCAGGGCAGAAACTACCCGTTTTCTTTTCGCAGAAAAGCAATGCAGAACTGGAGCGCATGCATGGACCCGTGTGCTTCAGCTTTAGTGTACTAAACATTTACTTCAGAATCATTATGTGAATCTCATTCAACTAATTGGGTGTGAAATTCCGTTTATTTTTGCCACCCTTGGTTCAAACACCCCCAACCACTGAGGTTCATGGCTTGCGCTCCCACCTGTCCAACACAACCAAAGACCACATCTTCAACCTGGGAGCAGGCGAGAATACCCTGTGCCAACCTATAGTTTGTAGCATGATTATTTGTCTGCAGGTCTCTGCCTCCAAAACAACTTCACCAAATTCACATACGACAACTCCCAAGGCAATACCTCTGAGCCGCGGAGTTGTTGCCGCTCAAGCAGGGCATCGCACACAGCGGCACCCAGCTCCCCTGGATGGTAGCCTTCAAGGAGTGCTAAAATGCGAGGATGCAACAAAACCTGAAACTCAGAAACGTGATAAACTGATAAACCTTAAATTTCACAATTCTATTCTATTCTATTCTATTCTATTCTATTCTATTTTAATCGGGATGATTTGATCAAATGTGACACAATGCATACTTGCCCGTCAACCAAAAGCAAACATTGAAAATCTTGGAACTGAATCGAACCAACACCTTGCACCAAGGTGCCTGAAAGCTTGCCATTTTTCTTGCCACCTGCGGTCCTGGAGCCACCGAAATCAATCAAAAAACACACCAAGATTAGATCAATTTTCCCACGAAGACATCAATGGTTGCTTGTCATATACTACTGATGTTTTGCAACCGGGTGGAATTCAGAAAATTGTACTTTTCAGTCTGTACAAGGAATTGTGTGGTTCATTTTTCACAAGTTTTCACAAGCCATTGCATTTCCTGATTGTTTTTATTTCTCTAATTCCTTTGTGTGTTTCATAGCTTACATGAATTCAGCTTCAAATATATGATTTGATTCGCTTCAGCCCAAGAGAGATACATTCATATAACAAACTTGAATACACACAGTGTAACCCAAGGACAAACAAAATTGAACAAAAAGAACGGGATCAGTATATATTGAATACGGAATTGGAAACAAACTGATTTTAGCAAATTGGAATTCCCTACGGAAAGGTCAAACATGTGCGCACAAAACAAATGAAGGAAAAGAGTTCATCCTGCAGGCATCAACAATGTAAGCAGTGAATGGTTTGAAATCTGCCATGGCTGATGTTAGGAAACGCTGCGAAAAAATAGATGTGGATGTTGAGTTTTTCCTAGGAAACATTTTCGAGTCCGAAAAGAGAAATACGATGAGCTGATGCGCAATGGCCAATTTCATTGGCAAATGATGTCAAGACCTTGCTTTGGGCGAAATGGAACTTCTTCTAGGCTGTGAATGAAACAGCAATGAGCCAAAATGTCATTGAACCTCTTTGGGCATCATTCGCACTGAAGATGATGGTTTGTCCGGAACTTTTAGTGAAAAAACATTGATGACAATTCCAACTCAAAGTGAACGAACGCTGCAGGTGATTGGATCCCTCCAATTTGCAAAACGTGGTACTGGTAGTGGTGGCAATGGCGTCGGTAGTGATAGCGGCAGTGGTAGAAGTCTCACCAAAAACCATTTTTACCAATTTTAAAAACGTTTTGCTTCAGCCACCAGGCGCCACACAAACCTTTCTAGCATGAACGTCATTCCAATACCAAGTTGTACAAATGATAAAAAGAGAACCAAAGCAAAGAAGTGACATGTGCCCAGAGTGCAATCTGAAAGGGCACATGAAACACCAATGCAAAGAAAACAAGAAGTGGAAACTCTTTTAAAAGCCACACAACAAGTTAAAAGCATAACATCAAAACTATGATGAAACTTGAAAAAGCTGAAAACTTCTGACAAGACCATTTTTTTATGTAAATTTAGAGTCTCTTGCGTGGCCAGGTCCAAAAAAAGACAGGTCAAGGCAATGTGTTGGTTGACATTGCAGCTACATGAACACACTATGCGCGTATGTGCAACATCGCTTTTTTTTGAACTCATGCCGTGCGCGCTCCAAGGCTCTGACGGTCATCTAAACATTTGTGGCCTAGAGAAAGAAGAAGCTCTATTGGCTCAAGGCAAATGTCATGCAAAAAACCTGGGTGGCATCCAACACAAACAGAAACAAACAGCAACCAACCCAACCACCACCAACGAACACACACCAAAACAAAGATGCACCCAGGTGACGAGGTGAAAAGGTGAAACTTCGCGCCTAAACCCTCTGCTCTCAGCCGTTCTCCTCATTGACATAGAACTTCCCGAAGAGTCCTTCTTCCAAATTGCCAAAGATGGCATCCGATCCAAGTGCAAATACAACCCATGCAACTGAGGGCAGACAAGACAATGCCAGTGTTGGCCAGCAGCCCTCCGGAGACTAGAAGAACCTGCCCATAGCTTTTAAGCTGAACTTGGAGCCAGCTACAGAGAGCGAACCTTCATTGCTGACCTGCATCTGCCTTTTCCTTCCACCGATATACTCCATATTTGGTATGCCATACCTGTGCCACACTCTTCTCTTGCCAGCGAATCCATTCCCATGATGTTCTGTCAGCATATTCAAACGGAAGAAAAAGGTCAGACAATGCCAACAATGAGTTTTTCCCGAAAGACGTTTCGTCGCACGGTTCTTCAGAAGATTGTTGGCGTATCTCACACCAGACATATCCCACACATATCCATCACACCACACATATCCCACACAAATCCATTCAAAACG
>DF241076.1:0-17500 GCA_000507305.1 Breviolum minutum Mf 1.05b.01
AAAATTCCCCAGTAATAAAATCGGACCCTGGTACAATGTATGTTGCACCCCCTACCCCTTCCCCCCTTAACATACATTTTAGAGAGAGGGTGATTATATATCTGTAAACACGGATATATGATGGGTAGAAAAATAAACACACAAAAAACACCAAACAAAAATCACGTAGAACTCAAGAGCGAGTTCAAAAAGCAACCAACCAATCAAAGAAACAAACCAAATACCAGATTATGTTTCATTCGCATGACTTGCCAAAATTTCCCTATCATTTCCCACCTGTGAACGTACCATCTCTGACATCTCAGCGTTTTGATGTTCGACTTCTCGACGTAAATCCATGACCTGCGCGCTACGTGAAGCCTTTTCGGACTCCACCAACTCCGCCAAACGATCCTCGGTGAACCTGGAGAAATGGGAGGAAAACACAACAAAAAACCTGGGGACACACCAAACACCCCAACAAAAAACACATTTTAGCTGAAAAACATAGGTTGAAGTCAGTTTTCAAAACTCAATTTCCTTTTAGAATGTCTTTAGTCTTACAATTGTCCTTTAAAGTTGTTGTTGGGATTTTTTGAATGGAGAGAAAGATGCAAACAAGTTGATGAGAGTCTCATGGGGGCTCTTCCAATATATCATTTTGTGAAACAAAGCAACTGTTGACATTCTAAACATCGACCCATTGACATGACAATTTGCAGATCTGAAAACCAAAATCGAGATTTGAACACACAAATCATAGATCGCTACTTCCTAAGAGGGTCTTCAAACATCTTCAACAAAAAAAACACTGGCAACTTTTTGGGCGCCAAAAAAATCCTTCCCGACCGTTTTTTCAGCCTCAAATCAGCTTGGAGCCGTTGAGTGACTTGTTGAATTTCCTTACCGAAAGCTCCTTGAAGTTCTTGCAGCTTCTGCTCACAATAATCCTAATGTTGGAAGGGTCCGATTCTGTCGATGTTTGTTTCCATGTTTTGGAGGGTTTTATGGGTTTAGCAGGTAAATGTCCATGAAGTATCTATTATAAATATATATATATATATTTTTTGTTGGGGGGATAATTGTTTTTATGTTAACTTGAATAGAAAGGGCTGGGAAAAAAGGGGTTTTGTTGAAGAATGAACGCTTCAATGATCTAGAATGATCTATAGATATAGAACTAAATTCGTGACACTTTGTCAGCTGAATGGTTGCTGTTGTGTTATCATTTCTTTCTCCAGTGCCATCCACAAACCAAATGGCATTAATCACTGCATATATATGATATGTAAATATCATATTGCAGTAGTCCCTGTGACTATGTGACTAGGTCCAATCTATTCCAATCTTGCGCATTTCCCTCTATGAAACACTTTACATTGACATAAAGCAGCAAGTCAGCAAGTCATTGGTCAAGAAATGAAAAGAGAATAATAGAAGGATTTCACAAATCACAATGCATCTTGCATATTCTTGCCTTGTTGTCTTTTTGGCATGTTCGATCAAATCTGGATCATGCATAAATTTCACAATTTATGCAAAACCGTACAAGGATTGTACATCATGTCGTGATCTAGCCACATCAGGAAATTCATAAATATCAGTATCAGTACCCACTTGGGGGTGTCGTATTTCTTTTGCAACCAGGCATCTGACCACCAAAGTCGTTCAGCTCCGACTTCATCTTCTCGGCGACTGGGCGATGATCGTGCTGGCACCACAGGGGTCGAGTTGGCCGCCTTTACCACGGCACCCTCCGGGTATCCCCGTGCGTTAAGGCTACGTCCATCGGCACGCATGGCGCAAAAAGGGCGTATAGTTTTGGGCGTGGATATTCCACACAACAAACGCCGGAGAGATCAAGTTCTGGCAAAATGCATGGCATTTCTTTTGGTATGTGTTAATTACACCTTTTGTGTGCCAATAGTAATAGTGTGAGATTTTGACAGGCACTTCAAGTCGTCTGACTGTTACGGTTCCTTCAAGCCCAGGGGTCTGTCAAGATTCAGCCAACTGACAGCATGTTCATGGTATAAAAAACCCTACCAATCGATGACACCACGATTGCTGAAGGAACATGGCCGAAAAAAAAAAACCTGTTGAGGGCAAAAAATATGCTGGGAAGCACCATATTTCAATCACTGCTCCCGCAACAAAAATCTGAATGGTCCAAGGTGCATGGCAGTATTTGCCGGGAGGAAGACGTTGTTGCACATGCTTCTCCACTTGCAAATCAGCTGCAGTCTGATGTCCGAAGCTGCCTTACGGAAGGAATTGCCATCAGCCAGGAATCTATCATTTGAAAAAAAAAATCCGAACGGAATCGACCCATCAGGATCCCTAAATCATCAGGCAACTCAGTTTTTTTGGGGGGCGATCCCAAGGAATATCAAAGTCAATGTTAATCAATGGCCGCCTGGTCGAAAATGATTTTGAATACCCAAGCTCAAGGTATCCAAAGCAGCTACACAAATTCCACAGCGTTCTGGATAGCCACCTGTGAAAAACCGACATGTCGTCCAGCAGTACAGTATCAATAACAACCAACCCCCTTAGAAACTAGAAAATTTAACATCTCTTTGTTTGGATGCTGGCTACGACTTCAACAACTGCAGTTTTGCTCCATAATGACGGTCTGGTTTTTGTTTTAACAGATTTGCTTTCCCCCAAAAATGGGTGCAAAGTTCCTTGATTTCCAGCCTGCCTAAACGATTCAAACCACTCAGCAAACGGTCCTTGATCTTGGGATGCAACATCGCCTCCAATGGAGCCGGAATGAACCAAAAGAAGGCTGAGTGAATCCACTCTAACAAAGTGGGGTTTTTTCTACGACTACAAAGCTGTTAAAGAAATATCCTACAAATATCCTACAATACTACACATAATCTACTATACAAATACTATATAATATTTTTACGGCCATGCAATCTATTATGATGGACCATTTCAACATGTGAGAAAAAGGACAACATACCCTAGGATGCAACACTGCATAACACTGCAACATCTTTCCCTTGCAACTCACCTCTTCACTTTGCGTTGGCTGCCGTGCAAACGATGCACCCCGAGCAAGTAAGATGAAGGTAGTAGACCTTCATGCAATTTCGTAAGTCAAAGAGTAGCACTTCAAACACATTCTTCTTTTTCCTAACCCCTGGTGTGGTACTATTACATACGTATATAGAGTGTATGTACACTGATATGCCATCTCTCCTGGTCAAGTGCCAGTAATATATCCCTAGGAAAAAAAAGTAGCTAGAGTCCACTGCTGAAGGCTTGAATTAGATGTTCATGAAATTCCATGACGGTCCATTCTTTCGTCCAGCGACCCTGGAAACAAAGACATACCAGGACCATCAAAGAGCTAACAAGAAGGATCAACTCCAAGACATCTGATTGAAATCCCAAAATCCAGCAACACTTCTGCCGTTGAGCTGGTTGAAGTCACGAGAAAAAAACATCCACGATTTGATCAACACATATTGAATAGTGCATCTGAATGATCCGAATCCGTCAAGCAAAACTGAGGTACAGGCACATCGTAAAAGTGATGTGTATGTTTTGCTCCTGTGATGCGTTCCAGAGATGCAGCTGGCTGATCATATTTGCTGATGGAAAACCACTTCAAATGAAACATAGTTCAACATACTCTCGCAATGCACCAGGGAGCCACACAGAGTCGCGCAGTATCGGAGGTGAAGATCGATATATATATATATATATATATACAGTACCCAAAAACATCAACTCAGTCTCAATGGTTTGCTATTTTTGAATTATTCTTTGCACGATCATTTCTTCCCCTTTGGTGAAGTAATGTGCAAATAACCTTGCAACAGCATCAAAGCAAAGCTTTTGGATGACCCTTTGAATGACAAATCAAAAAAAACAGTGGAGAGTAGGAGAGGAGCAGCAAAACGCAAGGGATTCGAATCCACAAGCACCAACAAAAAAAGTGCTCATGACTGATGCCTTCTGACAGCCATCGGCTGATGTTATTTGATGTCACTCTCCTTCTTTGTCCCACTGGGAAAGTCGCAGGTAGAGCTGTGCTAATGCCTGAGATCATGCCACCAAGTTGACATCCTGACATGAAACAACAACAAAAATTCAAGATATGGCTCCACAATTTGCCCTGTTTGCGCACATATTTTGATGAGCTATAAGTTCCAAGGTGGTGATTTGTTCATTATTAATGAGAAAATTATAAAATAATACTGTAGTAGTAGTTTTTTTGTTTCAAGATATTGCTCAGGTTCTAGACCTAAAGGAGTTCCAAAAAGCCTACCTTTGTGCGGCACCCAAGAGTCTATCCTGGGGTTTCAGTGGTGAATTTGTGAAAATTCACATCACATGTTTGGAGCTAATGATTCATATGCACACTAAAAATATACGATCATATTATATTAAATATTAAATGATCAAATTATCTTAAATAATATTACATTATATTAGGGCATCCATATCGGCATATACTACTACAGTAGATACCCTCTAATAAACTAACATGGCAATGGAAAATGGATCTTTTGATATTCGATGTATTCCCTATTGAAGATGTGGATTTTCCACTACCGTGTTACTTACTGTTGGTTTACCCCAATGTACTTTCACCTATTCTCTTCACTAATTTCCTGCACCAACAACAATTCACCTCATCTTGCCGCCAGCGGTGATCACAGGAATGCAGGCTGGATGCCTCACAAAGGCTGCATGCCACACATGGCGAAGAAGGATTGAAGACCTATATGTATTGAACAAGTCCGTCAACTTAGGGGAAAACATGTTTTAACAACCAACAGCAAAAAATGTAGAACAATTTCATAGCAACCAGCGGAACAATTTTGGGAACACTTCAATCTTCTGAGTCTTAAGGCTTGAGGTCCTTGTTGCCATGCCATCCCCATGCTCCAGCTCTATGGTCAGAAGGGTTCCTCCTTGACTCAGCCGTATCTTGCATCATCTTCCGCACTAGTGAATTAAGTCCATGGACACTGGCGCTGGCCTGTGCCACAAGGCATAGCGCGGAACAGTACAGCCAAATGCACCACCACATTCAAAGGCATGAGGCTAGTATGAGCTGGTGTCCCTTCAATCTATTTATTCGACACTTCACAAAATCATACAGTACATTAATGGATATGCGTTGGTGATCAGTGGTGACTCGAAAATTGCTGTGTATATTATGCTTCATCATGCTTCACTCTGCTGAGGGGTAGAGTGGGTTTGCTTTGGACAGTTTGCGTTGAAACAAGGTACCTTGGTCACGGTGGATGTTGTGCAAATGGGCCCAAGATCAGTCCATCTAACCATCCCGCATGGCATATATGAAGCTAAGCCAAAACAGCTGCAAATCTCAAGAAAGTCAATGTTAGTAGTTGGAAGCGGGCAACGGGGCAGAGTGTGACAACACTTTCAATGCGTTGCTTCAACATAGATCCACAATGACCACACTTGTGACAAATACGGCAAGTACACATACTTTCCGCTTTTCAAAGCAGTCTTCCCAACCATTTGAAGTGCTGCGTTTGGAAAACGTCAGCACAACAACATTATACAATCATGCAAAATCATTCCCGCTGTGCTGGTCTTCACAAAGCCTCCATCAGAACCCCTCCCGCCTCTACCCCAGAAGAAATCAGCCATCCCGCCTTGCACCAGGATCTGGCAAAACATGCCGTGACAAACTTACGTGTGAAAGCCTGGAAGGATCATGTTTCTAACTTGCCTGACAAAACCTAGCAAAATGCACCAAAAAAAAAAATAGGTAGTTTCAGGGTCCAAATTCCAAAAACGGGTTTCAGAAACCAACGGATTCTTTCCATTGAACGTCCGTTTCACCTCCAATAGCCCAACTCTTTGGGTACCTGGGAGCAAAAAAAACACAGTGTGAGGCTGCTAAGTTGCAACCACAATCCGCTGTCAAAAACATCGAGTTATAGTTAACAAACATATGAAGTATAGATTTCACAACAATCAAAGATGTTTGAAAATCAAATCCAATCAACTTCTTTACGTTTGGTTTTTAAAGATTGTTTCAGTATGGATGCCCCATTGGCATATTCGGGCACGAGAGGATAGAGCTAAAGCTAGGCCACCATCCTTCTTCCGAATGGGCATGGTATCGCAAGCTATACAGCCTACAAGGTTGCCAGTTCAGCAGCAGCTGTGCCGAATGGTAACAAAAAAACAATCCTAGTAACACCTGGTTTTCAATTCCTTGAAAAATATTCCATGACAGGTTTTGATGATTTTGGAAGTTTCAGGGACCACGTTGATGTTTGTTTCCAAGAATCTTGGCTCATCCCAAAAAAGGTCCTACTCCGTATTTTAGTTGTTTCTTGTTTATTTTTCTGAGGATGCACCACCAGATTTGCCCCCCCCCCAAGTCTGACTGGGCATGCACCAAAAATGGTATGTAAACCTGGGATCCCTGTTCTGCAAACAGTGATGGCACTTCTGTCATGATTTTGTGTATGTGCGACATGGACCAGCAACAAAAAAACACTACGTTTAAAAGGCAACAACCTCATGAATGCAGGTAAGTACAAATCCATCTAATCAAACTACTAACAGTCTCAACATCAAAAAATCATCCACGTTTCCACGGGAAATGAGGATTTAAGCCAGCGTGACTTCTTTGAGATTGGAGGTGAAACAACAACCATCGGACCATCTGACAATCTGAAATGAAACAATACATCACACATGTGCAGGTGCAGCAAAGAATGATACTTAATTAAGCAACCATCATAGACTATATACACTCCATGAAACTAACAGTTCGCCCCTGAAAAATAGGCCATCCCAACAGGAAATTCCATCTTCCAACCATTGATTTTCAGGGGGAAAACCCATGACTTGTTAGCTTCAGGGAGGGTATAAATTCACACACCAACCTGGCTGGAGCACCAGTGAGTGCAGCCAATGCCTGGGAGAGGCGTGTGAAAAATGCCATCTGGGTGCGAAAAGTTTGTAGGAAAATATGCCAAACATACGGTTTATTGGGAAAAACATCTGCATGAGTTGATATGGTAAATGGTAAATATCCCATTATTTTTAGAAGATTTTATGTATCTCAGGTGGTGTAGGATTTCTGAACAATCAACAGTAGGATTACTTTTTGCTAATCACTTCAGGTCATTGGTTCATGTGATTCATACTCTCCAGCTTCAAATCATACCACTATTTCAACGGAAACGATCCAGGCTTGCAGTAAATTACCTCACTCAATTTGCCCATATGTTGCATCTAAGCCACCCCCAGCAGCAAGAGTTAACAAATGAAGATTTAGGTTTAGGTTGAGATTCCCGATCCTAACAAAAAATGTTTCATGTCATCCTGATGGTGACTAACATCCTGGGTTGGGGGGGGTAGATCCAACCTATATGACATCACTTCAACTGCAGGATCCTCCACCCCTTCCCCCCTCTGCTCCTCGGCACCATCACCACGCTCAGCAGCCTCCAATGGGTGGTGTGAAAAAAAAAGCCTTTCCGGGGGGTTGCGAAACATAAATGGCACCCTGAAAGACCCATCCATTTGGCACCCCTTATTGGAGGGTCCAGGTATAGATTAGTAGTATAGGTTCATGTCTTTTCTGCGGGAATCTATCCACAACTTCAGCTACTTCAGAGCTTTAAAAAAAACACAACATGTCAAATCAGTACCTCAGACTCACGACATGTTCAAACTGCCCTGGCTGCCTGGTAGGAACCGTTTACACGAGCCCAAGCCTTGGCCAAGGACAATTGATCCTATTCCCCAAACATGGCTGCTTGTTTGGATTAAACATTGGCAGAGTGTTAAATTGCTAATTAAATGAGTCATGATAGGCCGTGAGGTTGTAGAATGTTAGAATAAATGGTAATAGTCTGTTGTAATACTGAGTTCTTTGACTGCATCCTCCCATAATGCAATTTTGAGCACCACCACCAATTTGAGATGATGCTACCACGAAAAAAAAGGAATTGATATCAACTCACATGAGTGGTCCTTAGGACGTCATCTTAAAACACTTCCGATCGGAGACGTTGTTTTCCCATGAATTGTTCTTTCATTTCCTGGGTGTTGGTACTATCTTCCCCTGGAAGTCCAAAACCATGACTCTTAACATGTCTAAAATCTTGAATCATGGATGTCAAATCAAAACACCGCCTTATGAGTGGCACTTCTGGCCATAGCCTCTCTCCACCCTAAGTCTCTGGCCTTTTCCAACAATGGAACCCACAAGCATCCAGCAGAGCTGGAAAATGCAAAGATTCGACCCTCTTTTGCCTGTGAAATCTGATCGAAAAAGGTGAACAGGCCTGTTGGATTACACCTATCTGCAAGGCTGGTAGGTTTTTAGTTCTGGAATTTGGGAGAGCGATGCCCATTCACGAACAAACATTTGAGGGGCGTGGTTCCAACGCAAAACACACACACATACAGAGACAAACATATGACATAAGTGAAAAAACAATGCATTCAAACAAAATACCGTAAATACCCCCGTCATCTCGCTTAATGCTTCAACAAAAACATGGAAAAAACACCAATTGAACTCTTGTGCCTCTTCTTGTCGACGTGTCGGGTTCATCTGCAACACTTCCGGACGACATGGCAAGCCTTGGCTCATGGCAGGATGTCATGAATATTAATAGCGTGAACCAATTTTCCAGTACTAGTATACTTAGTCAAGCCTTCTAAATTCATCCAAACCTGACAGTTCTCCAAATTTTCAAGCACTAAGAATCATCTTTGTTTTCAGTACAACATACATTTTCCATCCTTTTTGCAGCTTAGAAAACTCACAGGTAGGGCCCCCGACTATGGGAGACAGGCACCTTCCAGGTCTAAAATGGATCCATGAAACGGGTATATTTACCTACCTGAGAGGGTGATTTTGATGGTAAATGTAGGTAAATATACCAGTCCCATGGATCTCGTGGTTCTATAGATGGAGTGTATATATAGTGTAATTATGTAAAACCGAATAAGAAAAAATATAGATCTCCACTTGCAATGTGACTTTTATGCAATACAACCTTCACATGTTCTGGGGTCTTCAAAAATCACCTTTGTGTGGCAGCTCTTTCTTTATTCCATCACATCTAGGTGGTGGTCTTAAAAGGTTCCCAATCTATTTGAACATATTCGTCACATGGGGTTGTGTACCCCTAAGTATCCTGACCCCTCAATCCAGTGGCTCTTTTGAAGGCCCTACCCCTACAGGTTCAAACCCTTCCATTGGAGGGTCCTAGCTGCATTCTTTATACGCCCCGCCTGCCGCCACTCGCCTCCGCGATTTAGTCGACCTTGGAGATCATGCTTTCATCACTCAACTGTGAAGAACAAGTGGTGATAAAATCATGGCCAAAGGATGCCTACAGGACACATAGGTCTATAAACATATTTTATTTATATAATCTATTTAAACATATACCTATATATATATATACATATCAGAAATATCAAGGTCTATATATATAATATATATATAGATCTATGTACATATGTATGCCGAAATGCCTTAGTGTTCGAGAAGTTTCCCCAACTCATGCCACTCGCAAAGTTCAACTGAGGAAGTTAACTTCCACAATGACGAAGTAACCACACTGAGATTCTATTGGGATTTTCCATAGGAGTGACGAATTCATAGGAGTCAATAAATTCTTAGGATTTCATTTCATGTTCCGAATAATTCTCAAAGCTGGGTGCCCAAACACATGCACACTCCAACCTTTTGACTTTCATCTGTGGAGTAAAGTACCTACACAGGACGCGGGCCAGCATAGAAAGGGACATCCCTTGGGAAAAGGATACCCTTCCTCCCATAATCATGGAAGTGGGAAATGGGTCCTTCCAATATTAGTTTCCTTTCATTTCGGGTGATGTTCTGCTTCCATGATTATGGGAGGAACATGGAGGAGGGGCAAGGGTCTTCCCAACCACCTTGTGTTGGCGGAGTATAGTTTTGCAGGAGAGTATACACCCCATGCAAGCCAAACCAAACAATAAAAATCTGCCAAATTCACAAGTCGCCTGCCGGAGGAGGGAAGGTTGTGCCTGACAGGGCCAAAGCAGTGGACGTTAACCACACGTAGTAAGTGTATATATGCTTCCATGAATTATAATCATGCAATATCTATATGAATATTTCTAGAGATTGCATTTACACGGGCAGTCCTGAATATCTGGTACAGTTCTGAATATGTTGAAGGCATCTATAAGATCACCTGATTACTGTATATATACCTATTGAATCTGCTCATATGAAAGTTGTTTGTTTCTGCAGGCAGTGGCTGCTGCACGAACAAGGATTCACATACTCAAAACTTGCCGGTTCCAAAGTTGTGCGATGTTGTGCGCATCAACATGTTGATCCAACATGTCTGCAAACACAGACTGGTGCCCTTGATCACGGGCACTGTTCCCTTTTTTGCTGGCTTCCGTGGCGCACGACAGTTGTCTCCCCAACTGGAACCCCGACAACCCTTGGACCCGGAAGATGGAGGGGAAGCCGGTTCAGACTGAAACGAGTCGCCTTTGAATCAGAACCAAACAATGGTCAAAGCGATCCACAAAGTGTTAAAGATTGTGGATGAATCACGGCAAAACTGGAAGGAAATGACTAACGTTGACAAAAACACATACCTCCACTCCGGTAAATCACCTCACTGTCTTTCCAGCTTCAACTGATCCCGCCAATGATCATCAATGTGAATGTGGTGAAAGCACTTCAAGACATGAAATTTTTGCATGTTAACGCAGGAATCCAAATGCTATTTGATTCATGAAAAGCCTTCAGCAGTTGTCTCTATCGATGCCTACCTATCTGGACCCACCTATCCATACCTGTCTATTCCCATCCAGTCCTATATCTGTTTGTATCTGCCTATATTGATTTATCTTTGCATGTTTTTGCTTATTCAAAAAAATGTAATCAATATCAGCATTGCAAAAACTGTAATTACTGCACAGCTAAGTTCAAAAGGACTAGAAAATATGAAGTTCGAAGCCCAAGCATTCCAAAACTCTTAACTTTCACAAAGCTACACTACAATAGGGCAGAAAACTCTTTACATACGAACGGGACCTCACCTTATGCTTGTAGAAACACCATGAACCTTACAATTTTGCCCATTTTTGCTTGAGCACTGGAGATCTACGTCTTCAAAACTCGGATCTCCATCCCAACCATGGTACCCCATGGTATCCAATGGTCCAATGGTCCAATGGATGGATAACAACCAAATAACAAATCACATCCGGTGATGGAAGGGATCTCATGGTATCTCTGTTGGTTTCTCAGTGAAGTGAAAAAATAATTACACTGACCTTGCCAAGAGCCTTGCCATTGACTTTGGGGAGGAAGTTACCCAAATAAGTACAAAAATACCACACACAAAAAAGGACACAAAATGAAGGGTCATGCTTTTCCAGTGACCATCCAGTATAATAGAATATTTAAAAAATATATGTAAATATATATATATATGTAAATATATACAGTATGTACAATATATACGTATATACTTTACAGGATGCAACACATCCCCAACAAACGGAATGAGACATTGCACAACCAAAGCATCTGGAAAGAATGAGTCTATTGGGTATGCTTTCAAGCCTTCAGAGGGGCTTCCACCACTGCAAGACTCAACTTTTCTCGCTAGGCATCCGTGGCACACAACCAGCGGATTCCTTTCAGAACGTCCAGCTCGGTATCGGGCCCAACCTCACGCAAAGTCCGTGGTTTTACTTGCATCAAGCTGTTTCACCTGGTATGAAAATGTATGAAAACACCACATTCTATTTGCCCGCGTTGGACTACCATATTGTCTTTTTTTCAGATTTCTGGTCAATTTTATTCTGGAAACGAAAAGTTGCAGCAACAACAACAACGACGACAACGACGACAACGACGACGACGACGACGACAACAACAACAACAACAACAACAACAACAACAACACCAACAAACGGGCTAAAGCCTGTATTCATAGTATCCTCTCATCTGGTTGTGGTTGAATCACTGTTTCCTGGCCCCTTTCCCGTCATTGCCTATTTGGAAATCTTTGCTTTCTTCTTCACCGGTGCTCCGGCACTCAACCTTTTTGCTTGGCAAGTAGGACACATCAGTTGAAGGTGAAGTACACCCCCCAATCCAAGGAACATTTTGATGCTATATGATGCTAGATATATAAGGCTATATGCTTTGCATCGAAGGCATCTCAAGGTCCAAGTTCTTACATTCACAAACCTGTTTTTCCCAATCAAAAGCGCAACAGATAATCAAACAATATCTCCTTTGGGAATTCGAACCGGCCCTGCAGGTATAAATTGGTAAGTTTTGCTGACTTGCGGTCCTCATTTTATAGGGAAAAATCCCACCAGGATCGAACAATGTAATATGAAAAGCTTGCGCATCCAACCCTCACGACATACACTCCAGTCAACTAACATATCGCTGGCTGGAAAATGCACCTAATGGGGATGTTCAATGGCTATGTCAGCTTAGGTTGCAGGGGGTGAAATCTTGTTTCTTTCACGCTTCCCAGCCTGCGTTTTTGGCTTCGCCTGTCACGGTGGTGACTAGTGGAACGGGCGCCGGGGGACAGTGGCGTGATGTAATACACACACTCAGGATGTCTTTATTTCTTGTGGGGAAAAATGCCCCGAAACACGTCTTTCAAAGAAATTTGGGGGATTCCCAACTTTAATTGAAATAAAATATATAATTCATTGATTTTTCTCAGAAAGTTCTGGACTGCTCCAATTTGCTGTCATCCCTGTGTTGTGTTTTGTCTCTCCCGGTTTTTTCCCAGGAGGCTTCGTTCCACATGTGATGGGCTGCCTGGTTGCTTTGACCGCTTTGTGAAGCATGGCCCAAAGATCTGCTTTCTTGTGGTGGATGCCCTTCCTGGAAGCTTCAGCAATGGAGGCTGGCCCCAAAATTGGAAAATTTGATAGTCTCCCAATTTTGGAAAAGTTTCAGGTGCTATGTTAGTTTCAGGGAGGGTATGATTGCAAAACAAAAAAACGCATGCTCAATGCTCAGGGAAACAAAACAAACAAAAAATAGTGTGGGCATGTGTCGGCAGCAAATGACACCAATTGATGGACAACTTATCATGTCATGGTAAGTAGTTGAATAACGTTTCCGTATCAACGGCTTTGCCAAGGTCCACCAAAAGTTAAGACTCAATGAAGGGAAAGCTGCTTCCGACCTAACATCCTATAGAAAATATATGGGTTTTCATGTGAGGCCTGAATCAAAGAGAACGGTGTGGCTCATGGTGGTTCTTTAAAAAAAACTCATTTACCCCTTAACCTTCTGACTGACCTGGGTTCCTCGGTTGTCATGATCCTGCAGCTAAAAGGCAATGATAATCTGCCAGTACTTCGCATCTTCATGGGACCCCTGCAAACGTTTCAATTTCACTGCTGGAACATTCAGGTGGATGGAAACCTTATCACAGCTTCATTGAAACCGACAAAAGGTAAGCATCCACCTACAGGCAACCACACCAGCACACCTTAGTTTTCCTTTCATCGGAGGTCCCCTTGCGTTTAAAGTCGTTTGTCCCCTGCCAAGCTGCATTTCAGGGACTTCGGGCCTAAGTTCATGTGTGGCTGCCATGACTGAAACATCCTGCAACTGTAGAAGTTGAAAATGGCAGTTAACATCCACCAAGTAAGATGTTGACAACAGCAACTGCAAAAAGGGACAGAAACACATATGTTGACAATCCATAGAAATCCACAACAGTAACACCGTCAATCCAAGCTACATGTCCACATGCTGCGTAAACCAAACCACTGCGGTGTCATCTTCCCTATCGATAGACCAATAAGTACCTCATGAAGCACAGGTGGCTTTTCCAATCAGCAATGCATGTGCACTTCAGCCAGCAGTGCATTTAGATCATTTACTATGCCTCTGGGAGGGTTATGTCTATTCAAGTCTGTAAATATGATATGATAAGTGCATCTACGTAGATACAACTCCTAGACGTCACTTCAATGCTCTTAACATAAAAAATGTCATATCACCAACAAACATCAAATAACTCACAACAAAAAAAGGAACACCAACACATCTCTCTCTCCATATGAAACGAAACAGTCAACAACTCTCCTTGCCACGGCATGGCTGGCCATGGTTGGCCCCATCAACTTGGTTGAGGTACAAGCAGCGCCACCCATACCATACTCAGTTCCATGTCGATAGGTTCCAATGTTTCCCAAAAAATTCACCTGGAACTCGTTCCAGGGAGCTGTTTCTAAAACACCAACCAAAGGAGGTCGAGTGGCACACAGTTTCAACAGTTTCAAGGCTTCAAGATCAAATAGAAAACTTTGAGGACACGAAACTCAAACACTTTCTTTTTTGGATTGCCCCCCTTGGAAATTCATTTGTTTGGAGAGTGAACAATATGAAATTATATGAAATCATTGATATTCTGATTCTGGACAAAAATGCATGTTTGACAAAAACATGCCCTTTTCCAAAAAAAACAGGCACATCTGCTTATGCTTCAGCATTTTCATCATTTTCTAATTCTTGGAAAGTCTTGTTGCTACTATCTTTGTCAGCATCACCCGATCATCTGCCCTTTGCCAAACTTGGAGACGTCGATTTGCCTTGTCACCCTTCTTCATGCGGTTCTTCTCCATTTGGACAATGGAGGAAGCCTTCAGAAATCGTTTGCCATTCACCAGGCCCTTCTTCATCAACATCTGCACCTGCAACATCAACAGAAGCACCGCTATACAAAAAATAGAGCATGGCCCATGAAGGTTTATAAGGGTTCACTACAAAAATGTAATAATCTAGTGGTGACTGTATGTGACTGTTGCTGGGTGGGGGGTATATCCAAGATATGAATTGTCAATCGAACTGGATGATCCTGCCACTTGAAAGCGAAGAATGGTTCAATTCCTTTTTGTTGCTTCCTTCTCCATATTTCTCAATCAATATAGATTTTGCAACTGCCCACAGATTCGATTATGCAGCGGTCATCCATTTATATGGAAACAGTTTCTACAGTACTCTCTCTCTCTCTCTCTGTCGGGCGTGGCTCCTTGCCGTCTCACAAAGACGCCCTCTAAACATGACTCTAACGGGGCATTCGTGGAAAGAGCCGGTAGGGAGTAGAACGGAAGCTTGCTGTACGGGTAAACGTGTATCTGGAAATCATCTGCCGGGGCAGGAATTGGAAAGGATGTATGAATGCAATCGTCCGTAAAAGGCGGGTAGGAATGGACGCAACGAAGCGAGGGTGATAAACTGAGTGCCCAAACAAATTTTCCAGTGTCCAGGACAGTGCTTACCTGGGCAAAGCTGTTTCAGAAGCTGCAGCTTCTGCTTCGCCAAGTAACAGGAAAACATATTGAACCATATGGCATATGGAATCCATGTCCAAGTCCGCAAAATATCGAAGGTATTTAAATTATTTTGATTTTGATAGGTCCTAGTAAATCATGTCAAGGCATTTGACTTGAGTCTTGGAAGGCCCATGCAAAGCTGTGTGCTTTGACATCTTCGCAAAAAGCATCAAAACCCCAGGGTGAGTCTTTCTGCAGCTGAAGGTACGAGACCACCATACAAGTAGCCCATGAAACCTCCACCAGACATCACACCTAAGAGAAGCCACAGGTGTGAAAATGTGAGCTTAAATCAAATCTCTCCATACCCTCCACTCAAAAAAAAAATATCCAACCTGAAGAAGTTGGGATAATCATCGACTCAAATCCGGAAACAGTAGGTTTCCAGGTAACGGGCGGGCCACCCTTTCCTCAACACTTCCGGAAGAAGCCAAGGTTCTACACTGTTGACCCGAAAGCCAATGGCTCTCCTTCCTGATGCAGCATCTGCAGTGTCTTAAAAGGAAAACAACCCCAAATCATCCATACCTGGACCCTTTAAGGGGTGCCAAATGGATGGGTCCCAGGGTGCCAGTAAGCAACCCCTTACCTTTTTAAACACCACCCGTTGGAGGGTGCTGGTATATGCTGATGGGTTTTTGATAACATCTTCAAGTTTTGGAGTATCAATGTACAGTACAACAAATGACGCTATGTGCACATGTGATATTTGATTCATCTTGAAACCTTTCAAGTCATCCAGCAACATCCCTGAGGCTACTTAAGAAGTCCCAAGAGCATTTGAAGTGCAAAAACCATTTGGATCTGTGATGATTTGCTGCATTTGTTTGGCCACATAAAGTCATGGAGAATCCCAATCATACCCCAAATTGTGCCCATGGATAAAACATCAGACATCAGTTTTCCACTATTATATTTCCCATCTAAAGTTCCCATGTTGCACAATGTGGATATATAAAAGTAAATGCATGTGATATAAAGAAATAGTCCCAGCAGGAGAATAGTACGTGTCTCAAAATGGGGATCGTTTTGAGTGCTACAGTCTCAGGGCGTGACCCAATGCCTGTACTAATTTCAAAAAAAACAAAACACAATGTGTAACAAATTGCATCCACGTCTCAACATAATGTAAAGGAAATGACGTACCCTAAGGATCCATGTATGGTATATTTGCCTACATTTGGCTGACTTTTACGGTAAATGTAGGTAAATATGCCAGTCCCATGGATCCTATGGGGGTATCAAAAACTGGTGACACCCGTTTTTTTCGCAAGGCGCTGTAACTCACCATCAATCCTCACCAGGTTGGGTCGAAGGCTCTTGACCTTTCGGCTACCATAAATCCTTAGCTCGTAGATCAGACAGGTTGATTCGTCAGTTTGATCCCTGGCATGCCACGGAAACCACCTATTTTTACGTGGAGCAATAGGTGAAATTTTGGGGAATTTGAATTCAAGCCTGTCAATCAACTACCCCGGCCTTTTGAGAAGCTGCATGTCATAACATACCTAGGGGTATTGTAAAAGCAAATGCAGTCACGGGATGTCATATTAATTAAGGTAGCAAAAACCGGGGCATTTCGCCAATCCACTCGCCGGGCTCGGCTGCCAAGTGACTTTTTATAAGTTCCCCGATGTGCATAGCCTCGGCTCAGCCAACCCCAGAAGGCTCCGTTGATTTTGATATCAAGAGATTTCTGGCCTACTCTTTCAAAGAAGGCCATAGTCCAAAGACATCTAGAAACTGTTGGCTCCAATCGATTTTGATTGTAAATGAGAACAATTTCCCCCCAAAACATCTGACATTCACAAACTCGCTGAAAAATAGGACTCCATCAGCTTTTTATGCGACCCAAGCAGCAAGCTGCCAAACGGGGCAATTCGCTTCGAGTCAAGGACCATTTTGTGTCCTGCGTTGGTTGATACCGTGATACAGTGGCATCGGATACTCCCTACATATTTATCACTGCAATATATAGCTGTTTCCATCCATATTTTTTGTGAGTGCATAGCTGTAGACCACTTGTTTCCACTGCTTGTTGTCAATTATGTCGATACGAGGTTACTATATCCCACCTCTTATCCCAAGCATTCCTCAAAATCAACATGCCAACCACCAATAGTTCTATATATCCACTTCTTATTCC
>DF241076.1:22500-42237 GCA_000507305.1 Breviolum minutum Mf 1.05b.01
CTCTTTTCCAAACCATTCCACACAAGCCTTTGCTTGTGCCACTGTCAATGTCAGCCCTTGTTTGACCCTGCAAACACACAGGTTCTCAGCATCACCAGTCTGCAGCAAAACCAAAGCACCATGATCCTGTTTTGTTTGGGGGACTACAGGCACATTTACCCAAGCCCCAAGATCACATATGTGGAAGAAACAAATTGCAGATTGTCTTTTGATAGGCCTGTAGGCAGCCCATTGGCCCATGACACCAGCTTCCTCTGCAACTTCAAGTTTCCAGCCTACAAACCCATATGAACTTTGTGCTAACACCATGCATGCATTCACACAATTTACTTTGGCAATGACTGAGCCTGGTGGCCCACACAAGCAAGACACAGTTGGTGATGGATTGTTTTGTCCAATTTTGCCACCCTCACCCAAAAGCCATTCAAGGGCCACTACTTGATCAAACAAACTGGAGGCTGTGGTTGCATACCAATAATGGTCTCCAGACTTCCATTTCATTAAACCTTGAAATTGTCTATTGAGCTTGTGATTGTTTGGATGTGTCTCCTCGACAACTGATGGCATATCTTTGACCTTGGCTGTTGCCATTTCTACTTCAGAAATGGTAACATGTGAAGTTTTCCTGCTGGAAAGTACTTTTGATGCAATACAATGGTAATATTTAGACACTCTGCTTTTGAAATTGCTTCTTGCATCTCTCATGGAATCCTTTGCAGAAGAATGAGTAGACTCAATGCAAGCTGTGTCACCAAGGTGCATCAAAGCATGCCTCAAAAGGGTTTTGATTTGATCACCATCATCTTTCTTCAGAACCCCTTCCTCATTTAGTAAATAACTTAATCTGCAATAGGAGCTGTCCAAGAATGCAAGTGAACTGAGGCCCTCCACATGCTTGCCTGCTAGATTGCATGCTTCAAGGTACAAAATGGCTTGCCAATCATACAGCATTTGCTGTCTGCCTGCAAATTCCCATGTTGGATCCAGAATGGGAGCATACCTCAATGGTGGCAACAAAAAAAATGAAGCTAGGGAAGTGGCTCTTTTAGCCAAAAGTCTGCTAATGAACTCAAAGTGAGTTGACAACCTTTTGTCTTTGACATCTTTTGAAACTGCTTTGGCTGGATAAAGCTGCTTCAACACTTGAGGGTTGTAAAAGGAGTCTAGCATCAAGTCCATTAGTTCCTCTTTCCACCCACCTTGTGCCTTTTTAATGGTGTATTCACACACTTGCTTTGGATCCAAAACATATTTTGCCCTTCTGGAATGGTGAAGCCAGGTTTGGGCAGCCCCTAGTGCCAATAATTTTTTTTGCCACAAAGAAGTGGGATTCACAAGAAGAGGTGAGAGAGCCCAGGTGCCATGAGCTATTTTGAGTTGCTGCAATTCTGCCTTCTCTGAAATTTTTCCTTTGGCCTCTATGTCAGTGATGGTCTCAAGTTTTATGAAGTTTACAGTTTTTAGAGGGTCTCTGTTCTCCCCTTCCATCATCAATAGCTTATTGCAATAGTTTTCTCCCTGGAAGAATTTGTCACTCTCAAACCATGAAAACCATCTAGCAAGCTTTACTACAGGCCCCAGAACAGATAGGCTGTTGAGTGACTTCAAGCTGTTCCAAATCCTCTCCCTGCCCTCTGCATCAGTTGGCTCATCAAGTCCTCTTTCATTGGCTATAAAAGGAAGAAATGAAATAAAAGGTTCTTGGTGAGGGCTTCCAAATTCTAAAAGGTCCAGCAATCTCTTTTTTTTTGTGAAACCACTCTTTGGTCCCAGCTGGACCAAAGTTTGAGTTCCAGAGAAGAGAAAATGCAATCATTGTCCTAAACAAATTGGGCCTAGTTTTTTTGGCTGTATCTTTCAGGTCGTTCCAAGCCCTGTGAAAGGGATCGAATAGGATTAGAATTGGCATTTTCAATTTAAAGCAACAATAGTCCAGGGAGGCACGGTTTATTCCTCCCTGATCAGAAATTGAAGCTAAAAGGGGAATGTTGGAGATATGAAAAGAATCTGGGAAAACTTGCCTACTTTTGCCAGTAGTTTTATTGAGTATCAGCAATTTTCCATTTCTGAAGACTCTATACTCATCAATGGTGAGGGGCTCCCAGTGGATGGAGCTGTCAAGAAGAAAGAAATCAAGAGGGCAACCAAAACTCCTCATGCAGTGGCTCAAGGCCCTAAGTTCTGTGTAGCCATCAATTCTTGTGAGCCTATTTCTTGATGCAAGTTTCTGAAGCTCCAAGTCAACATCTTGTTTCAGAAGTGGAGTAATGTTCTGTATTGGTGGATAGCAGGCTATGTCTTTAGCATGACTGTACACAATTGCAACCAATGTGGAACAATCATATGATGCTGGATCCCAATGAATAGCAACATGCTTGACACCTTTGAATTGCCTTTTAAGATTCACCAGGTACTGTCCAGTTGCAATCAAGTTTTCTGACATGACAAGCTGATCACCACTGGTTACAAGGTCACCATGGGTTGTCATAGCACTTCTTCTGTGGTGCTTCATGGTGCGCATTTTTTGCATTAAAACTATCTTGTTAATCCAATGGGCTTTCCTGTGTCTTCCTCTTTTTGACCTCAGGAGTGGCACCTGTTCCAAAGGCATGGCAGCTTTTTGAAGAGCCAATAAATCTATGGCTTTGGCAGCAAACCAGAAAAGCTTTGGCCACATGAATTGCCCAATGTGTGTCCACAAATTTTTCCCTTGTTTGCTAGTGACATTCTTGAAAAACAAAGCCAGCAATATTACCTCCCACAAGGTTGCATGTTCAGGTGCACACCTAATCTTAAAACCAAGATACCCTTTGTCCATTAAAAAATCCCAAGCTGACCTAGCCCTGGGAGAATGCATCAAAATGGTTCCCAAGCCTACTATGGCACAGCCTTCTGCTAGAGTCAGGTTTATCTCATGATATTGCCTATCATGTCCATAGATTAGGAATCCAGCCAACTGATTGTTTGCCACTGTGAATGCTGTACCTGCCACCCTCAAAAGGTTGGATGCCAATGTCAATGCATTAGTTTTTACATCTTTGCCAAACCTCCTATTTATACCACATAGAAGCACCATAAGCAAGAGTGCACCACTGCTAAAGGAATGGCTGCCAACATGTGTACTTTGGGCCCCTCCATACCTGAAGTCTGATAATGGAATTTCAGCATATTGAAACTCCGTCTCAAAATATTCCTTGTTTCTTTGGAGGTACACATGGTCCTTAGATGTCTTCATGCCCAAAAAACTGGATGCCCTAGACCAGTCCCATTGTATGTCCTCACCTTTGACTTCTGCAATGAGTGTTGCCCCTATATCCAACTTGACAACTGCAGGTTGTGCTGGTAAGTCTTCTTTCCTACCTTCTGACACTAATGCATTGCATTGCCCTGGCTGCAACAAGGCAACAGCTCTGCTTTCCACTGCTGATGCTTGATTGGTAGGTGAATGGATGGTTGGTTTGCTATCTGTTTGGCTTTCACTGGGTACTTTGACCAAGGCCTCTGATCCAACAAGCATCTTTTGCAAACTGATGGGTTCATCAGTAGGTAGTGCACTTTGACTTGCAAACCGCACTATGCACAAACAATGGATGCTGATGCATCTGAGGCTGCTCCATTGGCACTGGCACAGGGTTGGACAACACATGTTGCCCACAAGGACCATGTTGGTCCATTCTTACATCTGCATTTACAAAAGGCTGGCTTTGAATGATTTCTGCATCATGGCTAGGAAACACATCTGGCACAAAATTCCCAACTTGGCTCATGCTTTCACTTGTTACCCCAAAATGAGGCTGATCCATTGGCAATGCATTAAGGGCTGGAATCATAGGCACAAATGGGTCAGGCTGAACCATGCTTTGATCTGCAACCATGAAAGGCTGGTGGTGCTCATCTGACAATTGCACAGGCTGGTTGGCAAACGCATTTTGCACACAAAGACCATGCTGGTCCTCCATGCTTACAAAAGGTTGCTGCTGGAACACTGGTGATGCATCATGGCTAGGAAACACATCTGGCACAAAATTCCCACCTTGGCTCATGATTTCACTTGTTACCCCAAAATGAGGCAACACACTTTCAGGGACTGCATTTGCACTTGTGGTTGGTTGGTTCTCTTGATAACCACCTAGGTTTTGCCCTTCATTATTTGGTGTGGGTAGCAACCAGTGGTCATAAGGAACAAAAGGCGGTTGTTCCTGCATCCCTCTAATCTTTGACACTATGCATGACACACCATGGCCAGGTTTGCTGGATGAAGCACGGTTGTCCAAAGAAATCAAGTGTTGCTGTCCAGCCTATTGCTATGAGAAAGCAACCAATCTTGTATATCAAAACAAACTGGCATACTCTTTCAACATTACATGTCTGAAACCTGTTGCTGCTGATCAACCTTAATCCAATGCATTCACAACTGCTACAGCAACATTTTCACTGAAGCCAAAATCAGATCATGTACAGAATCAAGTTGTGTCTTTGTGCCCCCAACCTGGTAAACGCATTGCCTGTGTGTGTTATGTGAAACTATCTGGGTTTGAATGTACTCTGTCAGTGTCATGCATCTCCCTAACCACCAAAATCCAAGTCAAGAGTTGACATGTTCACACACTTGGCCAAACTTGTTTGAACATGTGTAAAACAAACAGTTTCACAAATGCCTTGAATAAGCTGTCTCAAAGTCTCAAAACAAAAACACCTCAGTCCGTGGAAGTTTGGCCCAAACTTGAATTTCCCTACCACCCACTGCCAATGGTCAAGCATTGTTTTGCTGGTTTCTGTCTTGCACTGCTGGTCAAACAGCAGCTGCCACCAACATGTCAAAAGCCTCAGCACCAAAGACTTACAGGGCACCACCCCAGGTGTTAAATGCTTAGGTACACATGCCAGAAAGAAAGATGACTTCAAGTGTAAGTCTATCCTAGGCACATCAAAGTCCATAGCATAATGGATATGGCCAATCTCAACCTCTCCTTGGGATGAATGCTGGTGTAATGAAATGTGAATCATGAGTGGCAACATGACAATGGGTTGTTTGCTTTGTATTTCATAACCATCACTCTGCCTATTGTCAGCCTAGTTTCAATGTGCCCAGGTCCCATGCAGCCCCAGGGGTCCACAGGAGCACCTGGCCACATTCACACCAGGTGGGGCCTTGATCTTCTTGCACAACCTTGGATGAAGGAGGAAGGGGCAGTGTTAACTAGGCAGCATCCAAGGGAAACTCTACAGGAAAGACCAGGGCCATTGATTTCACAAGAACACAGCTGCATCTTCTACCAAGTAACTTCTGGCACCTGATGCATTTGCTGCAAACATTGCATAACATGTCCTGAACCCTGATCCTGGTAGTATAGATTGGTGGTGACTGGTGGCAACATCCATTCATGTAGAGCTTTGGCAGGCAGTAACAGGGATCTATGTTGCCTGCTGCTGGTGGTTCATGCCTATAGGCTGCCACCAAACATTTGCCAAATGCAAATTCAGCTGTCCCAGGGATCAAAGCCTCACCTCTTGCATAGTTTCTTTTATTCTCAATGGCAGAAAGCAACCCCTTGGTCTCATTGATGACAACTGGTTTGCCCCAATGCTTAAACACCTTTCCAACCCACTTCTCTGGCAAAGCCATGTCAGTCATTGCATCAACCATTTTGGTATGTTCTAAGGGGGTTGCCATAGTGGTTCTGACCCTCATGACCATGTCTGCTTCAGCAAGGGGGTCTGCATCTGGTAACTCCCAATCTTGTTCCATATCTTCAGGCTGGTCCCCAGAAACATCACCACCATGCTCAGTGTCAGCAAAGTCATATTGCCAACCGCGATTCCTGCCATGCTGCCCTGAACTCATGTCAGCCTAAGTGGAAGACACAGGGGTGGCAAGGGCACCCTAGCATATTACAATGCATCACCAAAAGGGCGAAAGTGAATTTTGGCAAGCAACACAAAAGGAGCAGGGTTTGATGCCACAGGCTCTACAATCTATGTGCTGGAAGGTTGCTTGAGCATCTCAAGCTGGTATCCCTGATTCACATAGAAACAGTGTTAAAGCAGAACCATAGCATTCTACCAGCAGCATTCCAATGACTCTCACTCAAGTGCATGGTTCACACACTGCATTAGTACATTGCATTGCCCACACCTTGCACACTTGCACAACATTATGTTTTTTTCCACCAGGCACTCAGATCATATGCCAGGCATCTCATAGATAAGCACCACCTGCAGGACAGTGGGTGTAAAGCACATATGTTGTTGGTGGTTGGCTTGTCAGGTGAAGTGTTCAAGTGAAACCCCTTGGTTGGCTACTCTTTTTCAACAAGGCAATGTGTTTGTGCAAGCTGCTATCATTGCCTGCTGCTATAATCTGCTGCTAGCACATGGCAAAGGCAGTCACACAACCCTCCATGTGCCAAACCACTGAATATACAGCACCTTTGGTCACACTCTATGGTCGTAGATGCAATGTGGTGAATCCTGTACATTTTGCACCTTCCACTATAAATTGCACCACTTGAATGTGATTGCACAAAAGGTATCTCACCAACCCATTTGATTCTGTCTTTGCAGCCAGATGCACTGGCCCCAGCATCTTGTTGATAGGTGTGCCTTGCCCTTTTGGTCTGCAAGGGCAAGCATGGCATGTTCACTTGGTGGGATTCAGGCAAAGGAGGTGCACCCTGATAATCATATTCTTGTTGTACATGTTCATGTTGAGGATGAGAGCCATGAAGTAAAACAGGGTTGCCTGATCCATCCAACAGGTCATGGCTTTCATCTATGACCAATGGTTCACCATTCATTGGTCTCTGGCTTTCCCCAGCTCCATCTTCACTATCCAAAACAGTGTCCCCACATGGCTCAGACATGCCTACCAACTGGCTAACTAGCTCCTAAGTAACCTTTTCAACACTTTGAGCCTCATCAACAGCTACATGGCAAGCGCAACCATACTTCAATCCAACATGCACCAGGCCCACCACCCCAGCTGCCTCCAGAGTAGACATAGTGACCAGATTTCATAAGTGTGTACCTTGGGAGTAGGACAGGGGTGCCCGTCTGAGACAATGATACTTCATGGCAAAAACAAAACATTGAATACCAACTCCAAGCAAAGATTTCAGATCACTTCTTCAAGCAGACAGGGTACCATTCATACCCATCTCAATGGGAAAGTTTCTGACTTCTTGGTCAAAATTGGGCATGTCAACCATCATCAACTGCATGAGTTCATTTACTTGGCGGTTTTCCAAATCCAAGGTCTCCAGGTCCTGGATGAGGTGTTGAACATGATGCCTTAGGTTTGGAGGCATATCATGGTTTTGGTGTTCAAGAAAAACATTTCCTGACAGAGCAAAGCCCTGCCCCACACACTCAGCCAATGAATCATGTATATGAAAACAAATCTCAATTCCACAAACATTTGAAAGGATGGCCATTGGCCAAGTGAGCTGGTCAAGAATACCACGTATGAAGCATTACTGCAACCAAAGTACCAGTCCTCCCAACCACTGTTGTATATGACCACAATCCACAGGAAGCCACCCCTGAACCTTTTCTCCCTTTTCCAAACTTCAGTTGGTCTTCCCATTCTTCTTCTAAGCATAATGAATGCACTTAATTGTTGAACATGTACAATGTTTCAGTTGGGCCATAACAAGGCTACAGTCAGTTAAACACATTCACATTTTCATGGCTCAAACATTGCACACACACACATTCCACATGTATTAACCACAGTGATTGCACATCTGCCCCCCTGCATCTTAAGCACCATTTTTTCAAGCATCTCAAAGATTACCATCCAGCTTCCAATGCCACCAAACCTCCACTCAGAGATTCAGCCAGTCCTTGGATTGTTGAAAGCTGTGAGGCCAAGGTACCAGGGGTAACCAGGTAAACCTGGGGGGTGGGGGAACTCTGAAAGCCCTAGTCTAGGGAGAACCAGAACTGCAGAAAGCACAAAGTGCATTCAGAGATGATACATGTGCCCTTGGTTTTGTGGTTTTGGCCAGGGTACATTAACTTCAAAACCACCCCAAAAGCCCGGTGGGGCCAGGGGGAATGCTGCCCATTTTTTTTTTGAGTTTAGGGTTTAGGAAAAATAAAAAAAATAAAAAAAATATTTCATTTTTTTGAGCTCCCCCCAATACTACAACCAATACTCCAGCCCATAAACTACATAAAACATAAACTACATACCAAACCATACCAAAACTACATAAAACTACATAAAACATAAAAAATAAAAATAAAAAAAAAATCAAAAAAATAAAAAAAATAACCTGAAATTTTCCACCCCAATACTACACCAATACTAAATCAATAAAAAAAAATTAAAAAAAATAAAAAAAAATAATCTGAAAATTTTCAGCCCAAAACTAAACCCAATACTACCAAATACACAAAAATAAAAAAACATAATCTGACTTTTTCACCCCAATACCAAGCCCAATACTACACTATTCTGGGCTTTTCCACCACTATCAAGCCCAATTCTACAAAATAAAAGCAAATAAAGCAAATCATCTGGGCGATTCCCCAATACTACCAAAACCAATATTCAATAGTAAAAAAACACAATAATCTGGAGTGCACCACCAATACTAAAACATACACACAAACATCAAAATAAACCCTAATTAGTCATGATCTTTTCATCCAATACCACACTAAACCACATTTTCAAGAAACAAACCTTTGGTTGTTACCCCTCACAACTCAACGCCAATTCCCAAAGTAAACCACAATATAAACAATAATCTTGGTGTTTTGCACCCCTCAACCACTACACCTAATAGCAAAACTCAATCTGGATGTGTGTGTATGTTGGGGTATTGGTGGCAATAATTGGATGTGAGGAACCCCATCCCTTACAATGCCTGAAATTATATAGTCACTACCAAGATATTTCTTAGCCTTTTCTTTGGCCACACATTCTACAACAAAAGACACCAATAGTCTAAATCACTGCTTTGCTTTGGAGCGCCAAAACCAAACCCAATGAACTAACAGCCTCATGCAGTGCTTGTGGCATCCAGCACCTTTCTACTAAATTTGTATAAATACAGGTTTCTTGTGTTTGCATGGTGTTCCATAGCACCCCACCACTAAAACTGGGGAAGTTCACCACAGTATAAAGTGTATAAAATATAGTGAAACAACTGTTTTTTTCTAAGCAAACAGTTCACACATGTCACCAGCCCACTGCCATCCAACCAAGCTTCTCCAGCTGGTGCCACCAAACACTGACAGTGATGAGTCCTCAGCAAAGCATCAAGGTTGCTTTTTTGACTGAGCTGAACCTGGTAAGCTCTTCCTGTACTATTGCTGTCACTGCTAAGATTCAATTTCTGGCACAATTGTTTAGGTGGGCATCAAACTTTTCCAGCCACCCAATCACCACATCATGTGCCAGGTTTCAGTAAGCCACATGTAAGCCAGCCCCACCATAGTTTGCCACCTGCCAGCTGCTGACAGTACCAATACTAGATTTGTTACCACATCAATTTCTCTCAATATATCTATCTAAGAAATGTTCAACAGTGCCTTTTTAACAGACCCCTCCAACCCCCCTTGAATTGCTTAAAAGATCTCACCCACCAACCCCCCACCCTTTATGTAAAGAAGTAGAAGGTGGGGTGATGTTTTAGGGGTTAGGGTTCAAAGGTCATGTTTGGAATTGCTTGGAATCTACAAATATGTTTCTGAAGTTTGAATCTATATTATATGAATATGTATATATGTACAAATGTGAACCTATAGCTTATATTCAACTGCATGTACAGTCAGCAAATATATCATTTATACAATAAGTAACATATATCTACATATAATGTATATCTGTGTTCTAAACATATATTTCTAGGCCCTGTGCCACTTGTACCTGGGAAGCAAGTGACCCATCCATGGTTTGCCAACAAGTGGCTATAGGAGCCAAAGCAAAAGTAAAAGCCAATGATGGATCAATCATCACCTCACCTTGGGTTGCTGAATGCAGGCCATCTAAACTTCCTACTTACAACTCTGGTGCATTCAAACTGTGCCAAAGCAACAAACTACAGAAGTCACAGGCCAGCAGTCTTGTAAATGGAAATGGAACATTAAAACTGTGCCAAAACAACAAACCACACAAGTCACAGGCCAGCAGTCTTTTACATGGAAATGGAACATTAAAACTGTGTCAGAGCAACAAACTAGACAAGTCACAGGCCAGCAGTCTTTCAAATGGAAATGGAAAACCCACTGCTGGACCATGACATCACCCGAAGTGTGATCAACCCACCATTCACAATGGATTAGTGCTGTGCATCACAAAACATCACCACCCCCCTCCAAGTTGCAAACCAGCCAGAACTGCAAAATAAAAATAGGATTGGCCACTCACCTTTGGTGGCCTGGTTGCTGACCATCCTGCCCATTCACAAGAGCTGGTTGTTGGCCTGGTTGCTGGCCATCTGGTTGATCCTGCCCATTCCCAAGTGCTGGTTGTTGGCCTGCTTGTTGCCCATCCTGCCCATTCCCAAGAGCTGGTTGTTGGCCTGCTTGTAGACCATCCTGCCCATTCCCAAGAGCTGGTTGNCCTGCACCATGCCACTTTGCTGTGGCTGCCTAAGTTGTTGTGGTTGCTGGACCTGCTGTTGTGGTGCCAATCTCTGCTGCTGCTGTTGCACTTGTTGCTGGCCACCCTGCACCATGCCACTTTGCTGTGGCTGCCCAAGTTGTTGTTGCTGGACCTGCTGTTGTGGTGTCAATGGCTGCTGCAGTTGTTGCTGTGGCTGCCTAAGTTGTTGTGATTGTTGCTGGACCTGCTGTTGTGGTGCTAATCTCTGCTGCTGCTGCTGCTGCTGCTGTTGCACTTGTTGCTGGCCATCCTGCACCATGCCACTTTGCTGTGGCTGCCTAAGTTGTTGTGGTTGCTGGACCTGCTGTTGTGGTGCCAATCTCTGCTGCTGCTGTTGCACTTGTTGCTGGCCACCCTGCACCATGCCACTTTGCTGTGGCTGCCCAAGTTGTTGTTGCTGGACCTGCTGTTGTGGTGTCAATGGCTGCTGCAGTTGTTGCTGTGGCTGCCTAAGTTGTTGTGATTGTTGCTGGACCTGCTGTTGTGGTGCTAATCTCTGCTGCTGCTGCTGCTGCTGCTGTTGCACTTGTTGCTGGCCATCCTGCACCATGCCACTTTGCTGTGGCTGCCTAAGTTGTTGTGGTTGCTGGACCTGCTGTTGTGGTACCAATCCCTGCTGCTGCTGCTGCACTTGTTGTTGGCCACCCTGCACCATGCCACTTTGCTGTGGCTGCCCAAGTTGTTGCTGGACCTGCTGTTGTGGTGCCAATGTCTGCTGTTGTTGCCTCTGCTGTTGTTGCTGTAATGCAACATGGGCAAAGTGGTACCCCCTTTGCAGCCCCCATTGGATTTCAATAGGTGTTAATGGTCTCCCACCAGGCTGGCCAGGTGCTGTGCCTGAAGGCTGTGGTGCTGCCACTTGTGCAGGTGCTGTGCCTGAAGGCTGTGGTGCTGCCACTTGTGCAGGTGCTGTGCCTGAAGGCTGTGATGCTGCCACTAGTGCTTGTGATTGTCTCTGCCCTGCTCCCTGCTGTTGCTGCATCTGATTTGCTTGAGCTTGAATTGCCTGTGCTTGTTGCTTGGCCCTCATGAAAGCATTTATGTTGGTTTGTTTCTGCTCCCTAGGCTCAAAATCAAGCACAGTCTCCATCCCCAAAAGCTTTGTACACCATTCAGCATTCTCTGCTTGTGCTGCTGCAACCTAGTTTCAGTTCAAAGTGGTAGGGTATCAGTACTATATCATAGTCATATCAAACAAATGTATAGTATAGTATAGAATTTCAATACTAGTATAGTATTACAAAGTCATATCAAACAAATGTATGCATATTTCAAATACAAGTACTGACAAATCTTTGTATGGACTCTCCAGTTTTTTTGGTCTTACCAACCCTTTTTTTGGTGGTTGTGCCCATAACTATGTCTTGGCATTTGTTCAATGTGACAAAAAACAACACCACAGTTTCATTCCATTTTGTGGTTTAGGAAGTTAAGTTTAACATATGATTGTTGGATGCCACTTTCATGTCAACCCATGGTGAATCCATTCGTTTTGAAGTATTCAGGCACATTAAACAAGAGAAACAAACTGCATTCAACCCACAAGAAGCAGTGAGGTGTTCCATGGGGTGTTAAAATGTGGTGGCAACATTTATGAAAGTGCCAGGCTTCATGAACAAGACTCTTCTATCTTTGTGAACTGGTGTCACACGTTGGAACTAACAATGAAGCAAACTGCATCCACATCTAGCCTAAACAACAAAGTTCCATGGGGCTTGAAAAGTGGTGGCACCATCAAGTCATGAGACTGTCAGGTTTTATCACACAAAACCTTTCCATATTTGGGAATGGGGGTGTTACAACATGTTCCCAACATACCCAAACTTGCCTCTAACCCAAAACCATCATTTTTCATGGGGTTTGGCAAGTGGTGACACCTTTGGGGTTACCAAGTTGCATCAAAACAGCCTTCCATATTTTTGGTTGTTACATCATGGGCCCAAGAAAAGCACATTTGCACCAAACCCAAAACCATCATTTTTCATGGGGTTTGGTAAGTGGTGACACCTTTGGGGTTACCAAGTTGCATCAAAACAGCCTTGCATATTTTCGCTTGTTACATCATGGGCCCAAAACAAAACACACTTGCATCAAACCCAAACCCATCATGTTCCATGTGGTTTGGTAAGTGGTGACACCCTTGGGGTTACCAAGTTGCATCCAAACAACCTTCCATACTTTTGCTTGTTACATCATGGACCACAAAAAAACCAATCACAAACAACATGTTCCATGAAGTTGGTAAGTGGTGGCACCTTTGGGTTTACCAAGTTGCATCAACATAGGGCCTTTGAAGGTGTTACAAAAATGGCCAGTCACAGGAAACATGTCACCATTGCCCAAAATGAACATAATTCACACCAACCAACACCATACACCAAGTGACCCAAGGCTAGTAGTACTTGGCTGTTGGACAAACCACTTGATACAAACAGCTTTTGATAGGCCAATGGTGCCCCAACTAACTAGATTCACAGGTGTAGGCTATAGATGACATATATTTAATTTATATATAATATAGCAGGTATGCCCCACAAATATGGTGATGGCACCATTCATGAGACTGCCAGGGTTCAATTGCCAAACCATTCAATCCCAACTAAAACCTAGTTGCCAGTCATTTGAAAGGGGCCCCTAAATTCATTGAGACCCGCCAAAATCAACACAGTGGCCCACACATACCAAGATATTTTTCAAAATGGACCAGTTGCCACCCCAGCCAAGTGTCCAGTCTTTGCACCCACAAAGAATAGCCAGCTTCAGTGTTCATGACTTCAGCACACTCCATTGTGAAGAAGTCAGGGCCTGGTCCTGGCTGTGTTGGCAATGTTGTGTGACCCTGTGCTATATCAAGCTATTTCAGATCTTAGTTAATATTGTTGCAACCCAGCCATGTGCATAGTGAGCCATGTGACTGCACTTGCCAAAGCAAAATAGATACTACTAACAATAATTGGTCAAAGAACTCAACTGTATCACATTCATGTCACACCCAACTTATTTCTATTTCAAACCCAATAAAAATCAACCTGGTAGTTCACATTTGCTGATACACCACACAGATTGTTCACCTCTACACACCTCCAACCTGAATGAAACAGCTCATGTCATGAACCATTGGAAATGCATTAAGTGTACATTAACCAAATACAAAAGTACCAATGCAAACTCCTTCCAAGTGATATACCACATGTACTCCCACTAAGTCATCCACCACCACTCATCCAGTATGTGTTCATGTCTCTTAAGGCACATCATGGCCATTGACTGATTCACAAATAGATTCATCAGTGATTCCAGAATGCTTCAACCATTGACTGATTCACCTATTGTGTATCCAAAATGCTTCTTAGGTTGGAAAGAAGAAAGCCTGGCCACCCACCATGTCCTTTGAGGCACAGCTTCCCATTCAGATACACTTTTGCAGCAGGGCATCCAGCAGTCCACAAGAACTTTGGAGAGGCACCTGAATTGGTGCCATGAAAGCATGTGTTTGAAGCATCTTTGAAAGGATTTTTCAAGTAGGCCAACTCTCATGCACATGCCCCCTTCCAACAGGCTCTAAGAGCTAAGAAACTAAACACCATTGCAGTCACACCACTTCCTTTCACTTTGGAAATTGGTGAGTTTATAAGTGGGAAAGGGGGTGAAATTTATTTGTAAATATGAAAACATATATTTGAATTATATTTGTATTAAATGTAATGTACATACATACATTTATTCAATCAAATATCATCCAATCTGACCTCATCTATCATATGCAAACAACTGCACTCATATGTCATATTTACAAACTCAGTATGTCAATTGATGCCCAAGAACCTACAAGAAAATCCTACTGGATTCTTTTTGGGTCATCTTGCAAATACCACATCATGTCATTCCATAGGTATGTGACCTCCCCCTTAATCAGATGAGGCTTAGTCTTTCCCAAACAGCCATGTGTCTCCTGTCTTGGACAACTCAGTCCAAAAGGCAGGCTTGGCCTCAAGATTCTCTGGTGCTGCTACCTCAGCCCAAACTGTCACATGCAGTCACAAACATTCATTCATGCTTGACTTCTGACAGTGGAAACATCAACATGAAGAAGCACAACAATTCCTGAATCTGAGTTGATCTGAATTGAATACTGTGTTCAAGTGGCCATGGCATATTGCAACCCAAACACTGCTGGCATTTTGCCATTACACACATCCACCCAGCCATACTTGTTGGCAACTTCCTCCTTGGCAACAAGAAATTTCACCAGGCCAGGCATAGTTCACCAAAGTCACAGAAAGGGAGAGTTGAAAACTAAAATGCTGATACACTGAAGATGGCACAACTCCTTTCATTCAGCCTAGAAGCAAGGTTGGAGTAGTCAGGCTTGACCTCCTCCATCCTGTTGCCATTTCTGCCACAGTGCCTTTGCATGGCTTCTTGGAATTTTTGCTTCCTCAGATGTGGTGTGCCCAAAGGTGGTGGTGGCAGTAGTCTCTCATTGGCAGCCAAATTAAAGCAGCAAATCAAAGGTACTCTTGACATATCTTCAGATTGTACAAATATGTGGCTGCAATGGAATCAAGCCAATCATGACATGGGCATCAACACATTCTACAATGATATGGTCATTTCTGTTCCTGAAATTTGCAGCCCCAGAATCAACTCTCCTCTTGTCCCAGCTCTTAAATCACGCACTTTAAGATTGGGATAGAATCCACACAATAAAAAAAAAGCACATTCCCAACTGGTCATCAGACAATAACTGTCTCTGACCATCAGGAAAGCGTTCCTCATCAAGGTGCTTGAGAAAGCCTCAGATGATTGTGGGCCAAGCTGAGGGTACTCAGGAATGGGGACTGCACTCAAACAAACTCATCACCTACCCATTTCAAGGCAAGTTGTTTTTTTTTAATCCCAAAGAGAAAGCACAATCCTGACATGTACAAATTGAAGCCAAAACACGCAATGAATCTCTTCTTGGAAATAAATTGCTCTTGGCCTTCTTGCACCTAGCCAGACTTACTGCAGGAACTGGCCTTTGGTCCAACACTGCACCTCAATCCAAAACCAGTGGCAAAGTGCCATGACAGTGGCACAATGTGATGGCATGACAAAGGTCCCCCAACACCAAATAGGATTTTACATCTTGAATTGCATCATGGCATGTGGCACACCACCAGGTCACCAAGTGACCAAGTGAACCAGCAATCAAATGCCAAGCCACTGTCAGCATCTGAAGAACCATCATCCTGCTTGTCTCTAGTATCCTTCTTGGCTCCTCCATGCTCATTGTGAAGCAGGGCTTTATAGCTACAAGTCCACATTCCATTCCACAAACATAGATAAAAATAAATACAATTAAAGCAAACATATGCACATTAGTTTCCAGTGCATGTGGGATGTCCCAGGCCAAAAAAATAACCCTCAAGTACAAACAGAGTATCCTGGCTTCCTTTTGTCAGCTTTCCCTTTCTTCTTCTTTTTTTTGTCAGACCTACAGTTGAGCAGTTACCCCTACAAACCAAAGCATGGCTCTTGACTGAGCTGTGCCATGTTGAAAGGTTCATGTCAACACACATTTCTCAATTTACTTTCTTGGCTTTTTTTCATCATTGCTACTGCCCCTACTCAAGGGCTTTACTTTCCAAACCCATATTGCAAGTGAGAGGCTCTGAGGAAGAGGAAGAGCTGGAACCTAGCACCCCAAGCCAAAACCAGTGTGCCATGCTACCCTCTTGAATTGGTGCTATGTTTTGTGTTATTATTTCTACCCTGACCTGTTTTGCCCATGTAATAGAAATAAATAAATGCTAGGCCGCTAGGCAAGGTACTGTCAGATGAAGAATCTGGGCCATCATCATCAGGCCTGCCACCACCAGATCCCATGCTAGCCACACTTGAGAAGCTGTTCCTGGATTGGAAGTGCCCTTGGCCCTGAGGGTGCTGCCACCTGAGCTGTTGCAATCAAATGGCAGCTCCACCAAAGTCATGTATAATTGACAGGGAGTCTAGTTGAGGGTGGGTCTAATGGAGGGTGCCAACATCTATAGCATTCTAGACAAAATGCAGAAGATATATTTATCATTGATATTATTGCACAACTGACATAAATAAATATTGTGATCAATATATTGTGATCAATGAAGGATGGGGCAAGGATCATTGGTCCACCAAAAGACTGATAACTTCCAGGTCCAGGCCCTTGCACAGGCACCATCTGATGCTGAGGTGTGGATGGTAGTGTAAGCCTAGGAGGAGCATCCATTCTTTGAGAGTAGTGGCTGCTAGGGCTCCTTTCTGGTTCCTTCCTGAGTTCAAATTGACAGGCCCAACACACCATCAGTATCCAGAATAATCTTCATTGCAGCATTGAAGTCTTCTATTCCCATTGAACTGCTTCAACTCCAATCAGTCAATGCAGCATTGCAGTCTAGATTCCTCTTTGTACCTTTCCTTTCCTTCTTCTCTTTCTTCTCTTTCTTTTTGCCATGCTTCCCCATGGCAGCAAACCAAATTGGGTATGTCACTCACTGCCACTTGATGGAGATTGGGCCAAAATGGCCTGCAATTTGACAAATAGTGGTAATTGCCTCATTACAAATACACAGGAAACCTTCACCCAAAGTCATCATTTTATTTTATCTTTTTTTATGTTTTTTATGTTTCCTAATGTTTCATTATTTTATTTTATTTTCCTTTATTTTCTCATTATTTTTTGGAATAATATTTTATAATAAAAAAAAAAATTTATGATATTTTATGATATTTTATCATTTCCTATTTTTGGCACCCTCCATTAGACTCCCCCTCAATAGACTCCATGTTTTGTTAAAAGAACAACAACAACAACAACAACAACAACAACAACAACAACAACAACAACAACAACTACTACTACTACTACTACTACTACTACTACTGCTACTAGGACCAACGCCGCCCCTACTATCAAAACATCTTTACCTTTCAAGTTCCGAAGCATCACCAGGCAACAACATGTTCAACATCATCAGATTCCCATTCAATGCGATCATATTTCTGTTGGGTGCTTTCAAACTCAAAAACATGTTTCTTAAGTTTACTTAGATTTTCTCAAGTAACCCAAAAGCATCACCCATTTTCCCAATGATGTTGTTGTTGTAGGATTGTCACTACTTTATCGGCCTGACAGGTGACTCAATAAATGTCGCAGCAAAATGGGCCGCTTCGGCGTAACGAGCTCCTGGGTTTTTTCCTCAGCTCGGATTTTGCCGTGGGATGGTAGGTAGTGAAAGAAAGCTGGCTAACCACCTGGGATATTTTTGGATGAACATGGATGAACTATGTCACTACGGATCAACTGGTTTTTTCCAGGATTTCAACCATCAACAGTTGTAAGGTCTAAGGGTTGAAAAGGTGTCATTTTCTGTGGGTTTCCGTTGGGAACTGCATAACTCCACCTGTCCGGAAAGGACAGGTTAGTATATAGGAGAACCTTACCAAAGGAAGTGGTGAATTCTTTACGAATTGTTGCAGGTTGGAGGTAGGGCTCGAGGGATATGTACATATTGCAATCTCCCAGGTAGAGGAAGCAGCTATGATGTACGACGTTAATACAATTGGATCCATGGCAGAATGAGATGATTTGGAAGGCAATTGCATTTACCATCTCAAGTGGTTGATCAAGTGTAGTGTCCCTCAACTGTAGCTTTAGCTTCCTTTCTTTGTCGATGCAAGACTCTATTTGAACTTTGCAATTGGCAAACTCCGGGATGTAGTCTGAAAGACCTGAGAAAGACAGGGAAAAAAATGAAGACATTGTTTATATATGATGGGCAAAGAAATGCAATGGCGGCCAGGACAAAATCATTGCCACAAGGCCACGGTCATCTAAAGTTGCACGACCTTCTTCAATGAACCTGGCCAAAAGGCCGCCAAACCTTCTGAAAACCAACATGTCCCCGGAAAACTGATCCTTGAAACATGAAATCTCCTTTTCCATTGGTCCCTTTGGAGTATCATGAGCCGTCATGACCTATCAAAATTTGCCTTTTGTGCTTCCGACCGGAAGACCCCGACAACCAAACAAACCTCATCAAAGCGGTTGCGATGAAGGGCTTCGTTGCCTTGGGAAAAAAGGAGTGACCAACAGACTTGCAACGTAACATGTTGCAAAACAGAAGCCACACGGGGCAAACACACATGCCCACACCATTTTTTGTCTTGAGAACTTCTCCTTGTAGCATGTTTCTTTCCAATGTGTTGTAGTTGTCGAATGTTGTCATGTTGTCATGCAAGAATCAAACAAATTCCTCGGAATAACGGCAAAAGAAGCACCCTCCATCCCGGAGACACCAATTCTCATTCCCAGCCACGCAATACATCCGACAATACGTATTGAAGCTGTAGTGAGTGCCATGCTCTACATCTGCCATTCCCATCGCTGATGCTTGGACTACCTGGCAGGATGGAAAGGATGGAAGTGGCACTGGTGTGAAAGTGTGACCTGCTCTGCGCAATTATGCTCTGTGGTTGATTCGGCCTTGTTTTTGCCAAACAAATAATGCCTAAATAGGCACTATTAAGGCATAAGGCCTTCTTAAGCCCCTATTTTTTCTGGGAACCTTAGTTCGGGATTAATTCAGTGATCTTCTACAGGGGGAGGGCTTGAGGGGAGGGGGGGCTGGTGTTCCATGAGTATAGTTGAGCAGTCCAACCATTTTCTGAGCTATCCTCGGCTATACTGCGATACTTTCCACATTGGCACCAAACCATGATAGAATATGATCCATGCCGAATCCATCCAACTTGAAACTATTTGAGATATTGAACATTGTCATGAAAGGTCTCCTGAAACTGTGAATTCATTCCGCAGAAGAATACTCCTTTCCTTCCTTTCTCTTTCTCTTTCTCGTTCTCTTTCTCTTCCTCTCTCTCTCTCTCTCTCTCTCTCTCTTAGTCTGGCAACTGTATGTAATTGTACAAGTTCACAAAAGTTTGAACACACACGCCCGCACATCTTTATATAAGATATATTATTCTATGGGGACACATGGCGTACTGGTAGGCCCACACGGGAACGTATCTTTCCTGTATATATGGGTGCGCGTTGCACGTTCCTGGTCCCCCCCCCCACCCCCATGGTATGGTCCCCC